>VNJV01011460.1:0-89634 GCA_008042635.1 Drosophila nikananu
TTGATTTCCCTTAGAGCTGTGCAAACTTTTCAGCGGCTGAAACTTTGAACATAAATTGCTTATCGCATTCTCCTCTGAACACATACAAATATACATGTACACGATAGGGCCTAAACAATAATTTTCATTTATGCCGAAGGAGAGCGGAGGAAAAGTTAGGCAAGTTTGCCTGTAATCCAATTTACCTAACAACAATTACGGAAAAAGGCGAGCGCAAATTATGTATTATAATTTATGTTAATTACTCAATTACATTTGGGCCCCAGAAGCACCAGGAGCAGACGCCGAGAGGGTGCTCCTCCGGCTCCACCCCCAATTATAAATTCCAAACACAAATGCGCCTCATTAATAAATATGAAACGTCAATGGGGGCGAGCGACACTATCACCGGAAGGAAAGGGGCGGCTTTGGAGAGGTGTGGGCGTGCCACAAAGATTACGCAAGAAATCAATATTCAAGTGGGCCGAAAAATGGGGTTGAAGCACGTGGAGAGGGATACTCCAAGACTCTCGACCTCTCTCAGCCGGGGCCCTTAAATTTAAATAAATTACACACGTTCGACTTTTTCAGTTCGACTAACTTCTGCTTCCTACCTAATCTGCAGGCATTCTCCTTTTCCTGTGGGTTGACATACGAGTCGGTAATTTTTCAAGGGCAACTTCCAGAACTCCAGAAGGTAAAACAAAAGGGAAGTAAGAGCGGAATGCACCGAAAAAAGCCAGGGTGGGATTTTATATGAAAAGAAAGTAATACGCAAGGTTAAAAGAAAAATTATACATAATATTGTAGATATTTGTAATGAGTTTCAAGAATTTCGTTAGCAATCGGTATTCAAAAGTTTCGATATACGGACGTCCGATAAATTTAGCGAGATATATTTTATTTAAAACCAATTTCGCTGTTGAGAATATGTTTATCAATTTGTTATAAATGTATTTTTAATATAATCGAAAGCAAAAAATAAAACTAAATACCTTTTTCGGATATTAATTTATAATAATCGATTAACTCGATATTTTCACTATCTCAAATTTTGATATATCACACAAAACGATATAGAAATTATATAAAAATTTATATATTAAAACCTAACTAATATTTTTGATATTATAATAATATTATATTTGTATATATTATATGTATATATTTTAATGCTTACATTAAGCTTTTAGAAAATTCTTCATTACTAAAAATTTAAGGATTAAACAATTTGTTTTAAGTGCAAAGAAAATGGAAGCTTTGGGTGTGTTTTCAGGGGAGTCCCCCTCATATTAAGCAATTTCCTCGTATGTTTTTTTATCCTGCTCCATTTTCATGCCATTGCCAGGCTGGGAAAGATTAATGAGGTTTTTTGACAGCGAAAAATTAGGCAAAATGTGATTTAAGGGTTGCTCGGGACCAGAGCCCACCTTTCAGCCATTTTCCCCATTTCACTTTGCTGGTGTGGCCAGAGATAAGCTCCGGAAAAAGGAGAGTGAAGTAGATTGGTGGAAATGGAAGTCGGGGATGGATGGGACGGGGACGGCGGAAAAGCTCTGGGCAATTTATTTTATTTGCCAAATAGTTATATGGAGCACGGCAGTCGGGCAACACTATTTATTTGATGATGTATTTTTATTACGAAAGAATTTATTAGATCGTGTTTGCTTCGCTCTCGGAGTTGTGTTCCACTGGAACGGAAAAAACAGATGTTGGCCAAGCTTTTTGTTTCACTTAAGTGGGCTAGATGGAATATTTATGGATTTCTGGTTTATGAGCGTTCACTTACGAAGAGCATTTCTGTTTTTAGTTGGGCCAAGCTGCATAGATGCAGGAAAATTAAATAGTTTTAGGTTTCATTAGCTTTTCGGTATTATTTATGTCAGGAATATTTGTAAATTATGAAATCTTTCTCCAATTCAATCTCTATGAGATCCTTTTAAACGTAATTTTAAAGTAATTTTTCAATAAAACACATACATATGTAGATAAGAATGACATCATTCCATATTTAATATAAGTGTAAGTCAGAAAATGAATTCTCTTCTAAATAATCCCCACCAAAAATATTAATTTATACTTGCAAACAGTAAATTTGCATAAGAACATTGCTTAATAATGCATATTAAGTGAATGGCCCCAACTCGAATGATTTTCCTGGTCGGTCAACCACGCTTTCCCGCCTTTTGATCATTTCGCCAGGCTTTCCCTTAAAGCTGGCCTGGAAAATCCATCAAAATTAACTCGCTTCGAGTGCGAATCCTCCGCTGAGATGTTTTTCACGCGTCGCACTCTGCACAAACTTCCTGCCTCTGGTCGGGCAGCCTTTTTCCATTTTCCGACCTAGGCCATCTTCTTCCCTTTGGCTCACTTCCGTCCGAACAACCGCTGACAGCTTAATGGCCGTCTGCTCAAACATTTAAAAATGAAAACGAAACGAGGGAGAGACGGTGGAAAAAAATCTCTTATTTCCATTTGAATATGGTCTCCTTTCTTCTTTGTAATCATATGATTTACCGACCGCCAACGTTCCGCCTTCGTCATCTTTTTTCATGTTCATTTTCCCCGGCATTTTTTACGCAATCCGCCAATGAAATTGTTTGTCAACGCATTAATTCTTTTGCCGGCAACAATCTCGATGATTTAATAAGCGATATATTTATGAATTCATTTGTCGATGGAAATTTCTTAAGCATTCGAAAAATGTTCTCTACTGATTGTGCAATTAATCAAAAGTTTGCACTTTTCGAAAATTTAAATCAGAAAATATTTTAAACTTTGTGATCTCCATCAGCGCCAACAAAAATATTTCCTAAAATCTGAGCTCTCAGTTTGTGGGGAAATGGTCGAAATCGTTGAGTGCCTCTAGATCAAAGGCAAAATCGTATTGCAATCAATTTCTTCGTTCCGCTGCTAATGAGCCAAATTTGATTTTATTGAGTTGTGCGTTGGGTTGAAGCGGTTTTTGGTTTTCGGCCTGGTTGAGGGGAAAATGACGTCAAGACAACCTGGAGAGATGATGGTAGGCAGTTGTGTGAGGCCAGGAAAATCAGGCGTTATTTATTTCCATTTGCCGAAGGTTAGATACTACTTAATTATATAAATCAGGGAGACTGTAGGGGTTTTTTACTATGCATAAATTTGGAAATTGGAAGTATCATATTGATGATAACAAACTCTTTGAAGCTCCAATAAAAACACATCAATGATCAACCTTAAAGCTCAAATTCACCCTTTAATTTCCCTTTTTTACATTATTCAGCTGATATTTTAATATATATAACCTTGTTTAGTGGCTCCGTGTCTTTTCCCGCGCGTTTTCCCAATTTCATGCAGCCTCGCGCGTAGCCCCTGAAGCAGAAAAATAAAATGAATGCTTGTAAACATTTTCGGTCCCCATCGGTGGTCCCTTCATACATTTTTGGGGCCCTGGCGAAATTAATAAATTAACTTCCTTGTGTCATAAATCATTTCGGTTCTTCTTCACCAACTGCGAACATTTTGCGCCATTAAGCAGCCGACGGCTTCCTCTGGTTGCGGTACTTTTCACTTACCCCTAACCAGGGAAAGGAACCCAAACCCAGGCCCGAGAGCGAAAGGAACCGCAGAGACCCCAAGCACCATTATCATCATCATCGTCCACATTCCAGGGATTTCATCATGAAGCTTGCATAATCAACGTGTTACAGCTGCTGCTGTTGCTCCACTTGGCATAGGGAATAGGCCTAGTTAAAGGGATGGCTGTGGGTACACAAGGAAAATTGAATTTGGCTTAAAACAAAGTATAAAATCGGAGCTTAAAGTAAAATTAAATATAAAAGAAGATCTGTTAATAGAGTATAAAGAGGGCGTACAAAATCGTACTCAACAAACAAATTTACACTGAATTTGGTAACTGAATAAATTTAATATATATATCTTATTATATAATTATATATATGTATAATTATATGAATAAGCTGTCGGAAATAATTCGCAATTAAAATGTGTGAAAAATTAAGCAACAAAATTTGAAATTGTCAAATAAAAAAATTTTAAACTAAATGTGGTACCTTAAAAGGTTAATTTCACATTTTAAGACACATTTTAAAAAGTTTAAAAGCTCTTAGAAATCTCTATAATATTTTATACCTATAGAAAAAGCCGTAGGAAAGTATTATAGTACTCTTATCGTTGGTATTAAACAATTTATATATTATTAAATATAAGAAAACTAGGCTTAAATAACAGAAATAGCATTGAAATAATTTAAGACAGCTTCCGCAGATCGGAATCAGTCCATGATAATTTTCTTTTATAAGTTCTTATATCAAGCAAGTATGTAATCCAATATAACACCAATAAACCCCCAATATTATATAATATTATTTTCCCTGTAGAAGCATGACCACCCAAATTTCCCTGCACCCCAACAGCCCAATCATAATTTGTGCTTTACATAAATTAATGACCCACCCCCTTTGAGGAGGTCTGTTTTTGATTTCATTCCGAACAAAAAATGCTCGCTCATAAATTTCGTGAGATTGCTTGTGGTGGGGCAGAAACGCGGGGCGAAAACAGATTCTTAAAGGTGTCCAAAGGTTTTCGCCCCACTAGATTTCCACTACTTCCTGTTGGGTGCTTCTGAGGCCCTGCTCCCCGATATCTCCCTCATCCTGCGGCTCCTTCTGTTATTTACACACTTCTTCATGTGTTTTATGGCATGTTCTCTTGGATTTTGGCGAGGGGCAGGAGTCCCTTGCTAAGATTTATGAGTTTGTCCTCGGTTTGTTTCTCTGTTTGGGCTGTGGGGTTGAGTGTGTGATTGTGGCCCCTTAACCCCATGCTGCCTCCTGGCTTTAATATTTCAGTTTGGCCGAATGTCTCCATAATACCAACGAGCCCCACACTAATTTGCTCTTCAATATTCAACCTCGAATTGAGCTGTTGCGTGGGTCAAATCAATATTTACGACTTGTACGAGATTTGCTTGCCTTTCTCCAGTTTAATTGCCACATTCCCCCGGCCCTAGCATTCGATTCTCTCACCCACACTCGCTGCAATTGTCGTAAACTTTTCCCCAGTAAAAATTAACGATCATAAAGTAGAGCCATGAAAATTATACCGAATGAAACAGAAAATACAAAGGCAGGCAACAAAAAGCGAGCTGGAATCATAATAAAAACGCATTCATAAACATGAAATACGATGTGGGGCAGGGGTGATGTTCTAAGCGTGAGTCTATTAAAAGCGCATAAAAATAACTTTCCGATTTTACGAGGTCTAAGCCCAGGCATAGCCCCGGGAAAGAGCTGCAGGCAGGGAGACAGTGATACCCTCATCGCCGTCATAATCATCATGTGGTCGCCGTGTGCGGCAGGGGTTAGCTGGGCTGTTCAGACCCCCTCTGCTGCACTGGCGGGTTAATTAAATGACGCCAGTTTAGTCTTCGTGCCGCACACGTGTTGGCAATTGCGGACGCGCCAGCGAGAGGGACTCCGTAAATGCATTTTCCCTCGCCCGATTCACATTTCGCTTTTCCCCCCATTTTCCCGGCTCAGTTGCTCCACTGATGGCCAGTGTAATGGATGGTATTGAATTAGAATATGTCTCGTAAATGGATTAGAAAAACTGTTTTACGACGGGGCATATATCTGGCAGCATCTGTATTCGGATGGATACACTCAAAGAGAGAGGCAGCCGATGAGTTTTATGTTTTCCAAGAGCTAACAGAAAAGCTATTAATTTATGGCTAGGTGAGACTCAGATTTAATGTTCGTTTTCGATTCGATGTAGAAATCAATTTGTTTGTAGTTTTAAGTCAAATAAGAAAAAATAAAGTTTAAACCCTTTGGGACTAGCGCAGTAATTTATGAGTTGTAGCTGTAAACTCGTAAACTTGTAAATCTAAATTGAACCATTAAATAACTTATACTAAAAAGAATTCATTACCTTAAAAATCACCTAGAGTTCATGTCGGTTGAACGACTCAAAGCTACCTATGTAATTTAAAAACATTTTTGAAATTTGCCTTTAGAAAAACGACAAGAGTCACTTAAGTAAAATTAAACAAATAACTGATACAAAATTTGTATTAACGCATTCATAAATTATATTTTTATTTATTCGCTAATAATCGCTTCCTTAATAAAACTCTCTTCACTCTTTTATCGAACGGAAGAACGGTACAAAACTGTAAACAAGTGAGAAAGCTACAGTCGTTCGTGAACGACTGTTATATACCATGTACCAAAATATATATCAAAATGTAAACAAACTCGCTCTTTGCAAAACCACCACCATCTCATGCACTTGCGTGTGCAAGACAGAGACAGAGATAACCCCTCCTCTCTTTTTTGCGCACGGGAGTTAGTTTCTTGCGCTCATCAGTTTTGTTGTTGTTTTTGGGATGCACCTGTTGCTAGCTGCCAAATAGATAACACACTGATAAGTAAATAACTTTTGTGTTTTTCATCCGATCGTTACCAGATTTTCGGTATTGATACATGTTCTACATATGCATGCCTANCTTATAGTTGCTGAGATCTAGGCGTTTACACAGACGGACAGACGGACAGACGGACAGACGGACAGACAGACATGGCTAGATCGACTCGGCTGTTGATGCTGATCAAGAATATATATACTTTATGGGGTCGGAAATGCTTCCTTCTGCCTGTTACATACATTTGCACGAAATTAATATACCTTTGTACCTACGGTACATGGTATAAAAATATGGCTATAATTATCACAGTTTCAATAAATCAAAGCTATAAACATTGATAAATTGGTAAAATGTTATTTACCATTAAAATACTAATGTAAGGTGGTTCAAGGAACCGATACGTTACGCGATATTATTTTCGAAAACGTAATGTTCGATGTATATAATATATCGCATTTACGGTTAAAATATCGATATTATCGAAAATATATCTGAAATAATCGTATTGTTTAATTTTTGTCCAAAAATTTTAGTTTAATCTTTTTATTGTCTACAACGATACTGGTAAGACATTTCTTTGAGAAACCTTAAAAAAAATTTGTTCCACATATTTAACTAAATATCAATTTATAGCAAATATGTCGACCGACATGTCCAAAATAAATACAGTAACTATATATTCTGGCCTTCTTATGAAACTTACATTATGAACCTTGACTACAGTAAGGTTATTTATGCCCTGCTAGTTACGTCTTTTTAGCTTGATTTATTTTGCGGACCCTTCGTTCCTTGCACTTCTTTTTTGCACTCTTCTTAATTAATAAAGTATTTCTTTTAATTGAAAAGCTGTTCGAGCATTGCTGGCTGCACCATACGAGCCCTCTCCTGGTTCCAGGCCCTGACAGCTGTCAATCTGGGCAGGAGGTCCATCCCATGACGGCACCGCCCCCTCAAATTCCCTCCAAGCCTGCGCGGGCAAACAATAAAACAAGAAAACCTTACTTGCAATGTCCAGCGCCCAATGTTGTCCACATAGCCAGCCGTCATAATTGATGAATTTATGGCATTTCTTGGAAACGAATCGAAACGAAACGAGCCCCAAGTCTGGGCCTGGGCCTCGCCATCAATACAAAACGCTACTCGAATTATTTTCTGTATTCCGAATGGTTCAATCTCTTTGTTTTACTTTGTTTCCAGCGAGGCAAACGTGCGAATTGCTCAATTCCTCAATTCCTGGCAGCCCGATTCTTGCCACGCTTGGAAATCTCGGCGCGGCGGCTTTTCATTGACCGCAACCGAATGGCAGAACAAGCAATGTACTCGTACTACAAAAATATGCGAGTGTAAAACCGACAAAACTCATTTTCAAATTGTTCGGCGACTACGTGACTTCCGCGAGAAATAATCTAGACTGCGTTGTGTATGCCTATGGAACCCTTTGATGGCTAGAAGTGCAATGGCAATGGAGTGTGGGCACCACTAATAAGGAAAACGGTTGACAGTGTCAACAAATTTTTAGAGTTCCTGCCTGCACTGGGAGAAAACACAACTTTGAAAGGGGTTTTTAGGTGGAAAGTTATAAAATATAGCAAGGGAAATGTTGAAGCTTATTAAGAAATCATTTCCAAATATCGTGATCTTTTCTTATTCTATTTGACTGATATTTAACCACTTAAAAGGATACAACACACAACTCCAGTGTAGCAAAACTATTCCAGTTCTCCCTCCATAGAATAGGCTATAAATTTCACATATCATATTCAGACATCAGACACGAGTTAATTGCATTTCATAACTGCCCAACTCTCGCCCCCATCGTCAATTAAATCGAGCACAAATCATTTGTGATTATTATCGTTCCGATGATCAGAGCGTTTATCTGTCACTTATTTATGAGTTTTTAAGCATTCAAATCGAATTGTATTTATATTTAATGGCCAAGTAAAATAAGCAAATGAAATCGAAACGGATTCAAAACAAGGCAAAATTAAAGACGCCTTTAATTAAGAACTGGTTTTTCGTTACGGCTCTGATGTCTCCTTGATTGGGGCTTATTTTGTGTATGTCCAAGAAAGGCGAAAAATAAGTCTCATTAAGGCGGTGAAAGGACGTCAAGAAGAAGGTGGCCAGACGGCTGTAAAGTTGTCAAGTTAAATAGGAGCAGACTGCCAGAAAAAAAAGGGGGCGAAGTGCCAGTTGATCTGAAAGTTTTTCCTTTTCACCAATGCCAAACACGTGCTGTTTTGCGGAAAATTCCGCCTTTAATTCTGGCAGAAAGCAGAGCTTTTCACTCCTCCCAAAAAAATATCCCGAAAACCAGAAACTTTTTCATTCACTTGTTAAGCGCAGAGCAACTTTACGGCCTCTCTAGTTTCGTCTCATTTTCAAGTGGACCGGCCATAAATCTTATGTTAATTTATGCTAAAACTAAAGACCAAAACAAATTTCTGTTGTTACCACACACACACAGAGAGAGACGCCGAGATCCAGCCATATAAATACAAATATTTTGTTACCAGTTTTTATGCCTTTTGTCGTCGTTTGCTGTGGCTGTTGATGACTCTTTGGACCGGCTCGCCGGAGGAGCTCCGCCACTTCACTCCGAAAACTTGCTTTTGGCCCCGACTCGCTTGTCATAAAGAAATTTTAATAATGTGCGGCGCCAAAAAAGTTTTTTTCGTTCGTTGTTGTTTTTTTTTACGAGCCGGCGACGTTTGGGAGTTTCATATAAAAGTGTTAAATTCAAATGAGTTCAGAATGGGCTAACACAACCGAGCGGCAGGCGGAGCTGCGGGTAAATGGCTTTTCCAGCTGGGGCCAACAGTGCGTATGAGGCATGTCAAGCCATCAATAAAGCATTTATAAAACTGATTATATAATAAAATATTACCAGGAGTTGGGGAAAATTACTTGCATAATATGGCTTAGATAGTATTTTTGGAAACATTTAAAATAGAATAAATAGTCTGCTTTGCTAATAAACATTTCGTTGTTATCATTTCAGAGTTGTCTTCGTCGTAAATCCATCTTGTAAGTAAATTTAGTTGTACAATTTTAAAGCTCCTACAAATTGTAAGCTTACATTTATTTATAATTTATTGAAATAATACCTGAACCTTGAGCATAATGAGAAATTTTCCTATCTTTATTTCCCTGCTGAAGCAAATTAAAGCTTACTTTTAAAATTCCCCCCAAACCAATCAAAAATTTTAAATGACTTTTCCTCCATCTTCCCCACAAAATGTCAGGCATTTGCTGCGCTTTATTGAGGTATTTGCCTAATTTGACTTGGCACCATCGCTCATTCCCCAGCTTTGTGGCTCTCAGGGCTAGAGTGATCCACAAATCACGAGGCATTAAACTGTCCGTCTCTCTGTCAATCCCCTTGAAAGGCATTAAACTATCTTGGGCATTTATCGCATCGCTATGGCCGCATATTTACATCAAAGAATACTTGTATATCCGGTGGAGATCTCCCCTCTATACTCGCCTTAATGATGCGCATAAAGTCCACGAAATCATTTACACAAATTAAAAGTTAACTCAGGCATAAAATTACCAACTTAACACCCGCTGAAACACGAGAGAGGAAGGTCCATAATTTTTGCGCACCGAAAAACCCACCTGACTAGGCCACTTCCAGTTTCCTCTTGGCATTTTCCTTTCATTTAAATTTCCGCCACCCCTCCTTTGTTTTTCTTTTTATTTGTCTCAGAGCTTAGCTCACTCTCGGCGCCATTACCCATGTCTGTCTCCATGTAATTTGCAAATTTTCTAATTGTCGTTTGAAATTCAAGCCTTTGGCCCACACTTTGGAGAGTGACGTCCGGCACGGCCTGATCCGGTCCGGAACCGGCTCACCGAGTCCCCAGGTGTCCAGGTGTCCGGTTGTCCGGGTGTCCAGCTGTCCAGCTGTCCGCGTGTCCTGGTCCCCGGTCTTCAGACTGGGTGTGTTTTGTGTTTGCTGGAAAGTAGGTCGGTCGGTGGCCAACGCAAAACTCAATTTAATTGAGGGTGTTCATTTCGCGGCGTCTCGCTGCGTTCGCTCTCGTTCGCCCAGCTCTTTCCTTCAGCACTCAACTTTAATTGCAATTAAGTTTCAGTTTCAATTTTATAACCATATTTTTTCAGCTCTTTTTTCTAAGTAAATTGAGCACAAGGCCTTGGGGCCATGCAAGAAAATCCAATTTATGCACGGAGCCTCTCAACTATGTGGTTTGATTTTTTCTGCATATGTTTCCATATATTTAATATGACGTGTGTGTGTGTGGAAGTTGTAATCACAAATTTTGACATTTAATTATGGATACCCTTTTAAGGGGTGGCAAGAACTGGTGTTTATTTTAAGTTTTTAATAAAAGAAATTGATTTAAAATGGATTTTAAATCATTTATTATCCATTTATACGTTTTATTTGTATTTGATCACCTATTTAATCCAATTTACCAGCTCTAAATATACCCAGAACTATTTTATTTACTGTAAAACACATCCAGGGCACAACCTATTCGATTTCAAAAGACACCCCTTTCAGCCTTGTAATTTATTTATCTGCCTGACATTTTTTCCTGGCTTATACCCCCCATAAATAATTCACAATTCATTGACATATTTTTATGAATATAACTTCCGATCGTTAAACAAGGCGCATAAAAAACTGAGAGGGCAGCAACCGACCAACCAGTCAACCAACTGACTATCAGCATCTGTCGCCCTCCGCCCCCAGGCTCCCCTGTGAAAGAACCCCTCAGAACCCCCGACTTTGTAGGGAGGCCCATTAAAACAACATGAACGCATAATTTAATTTATATTTTTTCAAGCGTGTTCTCCACTCTGGGGCGACACTTCATTGTTGCTGAGCAAACAAACTGGGGGAGTGGCGACGGAGGCTGCCCTGCCCTGCCCGGCCCGGCCAAATATACCCCACACATACCCCTCATATATAACCGAGTCATCGTCAACCTTTTCGGAAATATAATCACAGCATAAAAATCAATTCCAAACGCGTGTGCAGAGAGTAAACAGAGTCGCTGGGCATACGCACACATGGCATCGCCTGTGCCCCCCAGAACCCCCAACACTGCGCCCCAATCGCTTCCATGCCACCGCACAAAAATGTCACACATTTGTTAAACATTCGTGAGTCGCAGTCTGCAACGGGTTGGCACCCCTTTCCCTCCATTCATTTCCACCAAAATAAAAAAAAAAAAGGAAAACCCTCTTGTCTCTTGTCTCTTGTCTCCGATTCAGCATCAGCTAAGTAAACAACACTGCACTGCCAAACTGCGGACGGGAAAATCAGCATGCAGATAAAATAAAATAAGCAAATAGGAAAAACAATCAAATAAACGTGGCCAAAGTTCTGGGGAAGAAGTGCAGTGTACCCTGTATGACAATAAATACGAATCAAAATTAGGGAACTACTACAGTAGATAATTTTAGGTTTATTTTGAAATATTTATTTGATAAATAATGGGACTTGAGAAAAAGTAATAAAAAGGATTTAGAGAAATCCCTGTAGTTTTAAAAACCATAATATTACAACTTATAAAGCTATAAAATGGAATATGAGAATTGTACTAGGAGATACCTTTTTGAAGTTTTTAAAAATCCAAGGGCCTTGAGAAGCAAATTTTGTAATATTCATAATTTTAATTTATATTAATGTATACATTTTTTTAAGGTCTTAGAGGCTTTGATTATATTTTATAATATTTTCTTATTATTAAAAAAATAGTTTTGTTATTTACAATATTTTTATATTGTGACTAAAGAGTTTATAGAGTTCGAATTTTACATATTTTTAAAAATATAGCAGAATTTTTCATATTACAAATAATAATTAATTAAAATTTAATAATTTTTAATTGATTGTCTTTTATAAAAACAGTTTTTAAACATTTGGTAAAATATTTATGTTAAAAAATTACATTTTTATATTTAACAGCTTCTGCCAAGTCTTGAACTTAAATCCCCAACTTGAAAGGGTATTCAGCTAAGCAAATCCGGGAGGAAAAAATGTCGCGCGAAAATCATAAATAGCTGGAAAACGAAGTCACCGCCTGGCAGGAGCCGAGCCAGGAGTCGCACTGTAGGCTCAGCTCCTGCTGCCGGATTTTCCTGCCGGCGACGAGGCGCAAATAGGCTGTCAGCCGCATACCAAATTGCGCCTCCAGAACTCCTCCCGCACCCGCCAAGCGCTGCCGAAGTCACAGATGTGTGTAGGCGCATTAATATAGCCAGAAAAAAGCTATATATATACGGATATGTGAGAGGAAAATGGGAAATACTTTTTTGTGATTTATGGGAATGTGTAGAGGAGCCCCGGAGATTTGCTGTAAATGCGTACAGCCCCGCTGCACACCGCCCGGTCCCTCCCACCGTCTCAATGTCACACACAAAAATGTTTTACAAGCAATTTTCCAGCTGGTTTTTATGTGTGTTTGTGCATTCGTTTAACTATTTGGGCATAAAATATGACAACGATCCCCCGCACATTTTCCCTGTTCCTCCCAATCTATAAGCTAAATTGTTTTTGCCTGTCGCCAGTTTATGGCCACGTGTTGGTGTCCTTCTGGCCTCTCTCTTTGCCCTCGGCTTTTCCCTCTTTTTTCCGATGGCTCCACTCCTTTGTGTTGTATTTGGAGTTGAGTGTGGAAAATTTTTATAGCCAGTTGGCAATTTTTTTGAGCTCAAGGCAAGCGCCCGGCAAAAAGTTGTCATGAGTGCTAAAATACGGTGCATATTGGCTAAGAGTGATGATTTTTCGAGAAGCTGGTACTGTTTAGAATATTCAAATAGATACTAAATATCATTTTAAAAACTTTATATTAATAAATCAAAGTAATATTAAATTTCATTGTAAATGTTGGCCTTTAAAAATATTTAAGACAAATGAAGGCTTAAAGTTTGACTTATTAATCTTAATAATATATGAAATTTCCCTTGAAAGGCCTCTGAAATTTGTATAGTAGATATTCTATGATAAATTCCAAAAATGTTCTTCTAGTATTCTTTTTTAATATTATTTCCCATTCTAAATATCCAAAATGTAAAACTTGGACTTCTCTAAAACAATTTAAAAGCTCTTAAAAAAGGAAATAGTAACTTTTAAGTTTGTCTGCACACATTTACGACTTGCTTACTTGGCGAGTATTTCTTTTGGTATTTTTCCCAGCATTTTAAAATGTTTAAAGTATTTAAAATGTCTAGTTATTACTGTTGAGGTGCTTCCCCATGAAGCTGTAACTTTTTTTAAGTTGTTGCTGGCGCTCTCGAGTGGCATAAATCTTCAAGACATCAACTTCAACAATGTATCGTTGTCTCTTGAGGCTGCCACATTCCCTCGCCCGTCCCCTTGGGTTCCCCTTGGTCTTTCTCCAAACCGTCAAGTTCAAGTGGCACTTGCCGCGTTTTTTAACAACTTCATAGATACAATGGGGCAGAGGAAGAAATCCGCTGGCGAGGAGGCGCTGCCACAAAAAGTTTGCGTGTGCCACTTGTAAGCAATTTCAGCTGTCAATAGCTCTGAAATCTGAATACGGGCGAACACATAAACAAATGAGCGGAGCGAAAACTGCTTAGGTTGACACCCGAGCGGGTCTAATAGCTCAAGAAACCGCCGAGCTGGCTTTGGAAACTTGTTTCTAGACCCCGAATAAGGCATGTTGCGGCGTTGGTATTGGCAAACCCATTCTGCTGATTTGGCAAAACAAAGTGTGGCAAAAAACCACAGAGATTTGTATCTCGCAGATGCAAATGGGTGCCCAGTGTCGATGCCACTCAGCCAACCATCCATTCGTCCATCCATCCATCAACAACTGTGACAAATGTCCATCCGGCAACCTCTGGGTAGCCACTCGAAATCAATTTGCATGGCATACTTCCCATACTTCCCATGCCCGAAAGCCATAACTAAATTATAATTTATAGGCCCTAACCCCAGCTGCTGCCCGGCGAATTCCTTCCTCTCCGCCGCCTTGGCCGTCGCCCGCAAATAATTCCATTTCTTCGCTCTTCGCCAGGCCAGGAAAATATTTTCAACAGTGGGTGGAGCTGTGAATATTGGCCATTAAATTTATGCCCAGAGATAATAACGCAAGCGGCAAGTCGTTATAAGTACAGGGGCCCAATGCTGGATGGATATTGCAGGAGCCGGGCTAAAGGAGCGATGAGCGAGGAGCGAGGCACTGGGGATGCGATGACTAAAAATAAAATTATTGCTTAGCAAACTCGTCTCGAGATGCAAAGGCTGCGATAGAGAGACGGACTCGAACTCAGGTCCAGGTGGCGACGGCAGTGCCACTGCTGCCTGAGCGGAGGGGAGGGGCCAGCCGAGCAGAGGGACCTGGCCGAGAGCTGGACCCGGGCACCTTGGCCAATTACCCAGGGCCCCGCGCTCTGGCTGTCCCTTGATTTCACTGCCAACCACAGGACAGTGTGGCAAGGAGAGCTATGTATATGCTAATCATTATTAAGAGTTTAAGAAATTAATAAGAAATCAGATTGATTTGTTAGTAAACCATTAATAGTTTATAAATTATTATATCGAAAAAAAAAGCAAAGAAAAACCATAATACATATAAGAAAATATTTAACTACAGGTACTATAAATACTTCAAGTATAAATTTCATGTATACCTAAATTCAACCGAAACACTAACAAAAACTTACACCTTGGGCTCTAAAGAAGGACTCTTAAAAAATATACTTATTTGCAGCATGTTCTGCTTCCTAATCTGGGCTGCATAACTTTGAAAGTTATAACTTTTCTTACTTTCTTTGGGAGTCTCGAAAAATTAATTTTCTAATGTGTCTACGGTATTTTCAAAGATTTTGAGCCCGGGGTTCTCTTGTTCGTATACTGCGATAGCCGACGATTAAACCAAGCATTCTAGATCTGTACGCACATAAACGCAATGGCTTAACCTGTGTTTACTTACTTTTAGATATGTATTCTCTTAATAAACTTTTGCAATCTTAAATGTGTGATAGCTTAAATACTAATTTGTAGCTGAAAATGTGTTTGTATCTTTCTGTATAAATAAATTTATAGTTCCATACATATTTTTCGTCCACTTTTCATATAAGCTCGAATCACTGTTTCGTCCTCTCACTTGTTTTGTATCTGACTGCAACAATATTTGGTTGCCAACTTTGCCAATGTATCAACAGCGTTTAGGCTGCTGCTGCTGTTGGCTCTGCCGGTGCTTCTCCAAGTTCCCCCGATTCTGCTTCTGTTACTCCAGGTTGTGGTCGGTATCGTTTGGTTTGTGTCCGTGTTTGTGTTTGCATTGGGGCTCTGGCTCAGGCTTTGGCTCATGCTCTGACTCGGACTCCAACTCGGTCTCGGGCCTCAGTTTTGGTAAATATGTGTGGACGATGGGCCCTTGGCTAGCAGATTCCCCACTTGTAGGCAGCGACTAACAGCCAAGGCACACACGACCACAGTCCCGTCGTCGTCCACGTCCTGTTGCTTAGTTAACTATGCAGTCAGCCAGCCTTTCGTGTGCTTTGCCCCCTTCTCTGGTGCTCGTATCTGATATTGCCAGCAGCTCGCCTCCTCCCTTGTGCCCCTTGTGCGTTGCTGTTGTTATTGGCTAACATCGGATCCACAAAGTCATCAGCATCATCATCCTCGCAGGCTGCAGATGCTATGGCCCAGTGGAGAGCTGTTTAGCTGGTTGACTCGTCCGCCGCCCGGTGGCCGTCTGTTTGGGCTGCTAATATGCAAACAGAGCTGCAAACTTAATGAAATTGAAATGAGCAAATTAGACAACGTTTGTGCAATGGACGACGGGGGACTTGGCTGCGAGGACTGTGTCGGGAAAATGGTCCCCAAGTTGCCAGCGAAGCGCATAGGAAGGTCGACTTAGCCGAGAAGAGCGACGACAGGCACTAGGAAAAGTTGAACTAAATGAAACAGCTATTTTTGTACAGGTAGAGGGTAAATAAATTAATAAGAATATGGGTTTTTAAGCTTAAAATCTTTTTCAAAGCCTAACTTTATAAATAAAATACATGTAATTCTTCTATAAGGCACTAAAAATTATCTCCTTTACTTTTACACAAAACATTTTTTATTAAAATATATGTAAATGGGCTACTCTCTGAAAAGGTCAACCGCGGCAAAAACCACAAAATATGTTATAAAATAAATATTTTTAACATAGTAACATTAGGAAATGTTCCAATGGATAAAATTTAAAAGACTTTATCATATTCTAAAACAAATTTTAAAATATTTGAATGCAAACTCGCGCAAATTTCCATATTTCATCATTTTGATGAAAAACACCATAAAAAGATCAAGTTATGTTTTGACAAAAATCTCCAAAGCAGAGAGTCAAAAGATACCACATTTATACTTCTCTGATTTACCTAAATAGTAAAAACCATAACGAAAAGTACGATGGAATTTCGCGACATGTGCGACATGTCGCATGCGACAGTGATTAAAAGTCAATTTAAAAAAAACTACTTAATATTTTAAATTGAAACTAAAATTATTATTAATAGAAATCAATGCATCACACTGTAAAATTATTTGAACTGTATTTCAAAAAAGTGACTTCTATCTCTGTCGCGTGCGAATACCTCAAATTTTTGTGAATATCTCGAAAACGAACCTCTGCCCAAAATCGATGTTGGCACCATATATGTATAATCAAGAGCTAATCAAGAGCTTTAAATTCCTGATTTTATAAAAATCAGAGAGTTACCCATATGTAGGTTATACAATTACAAATAAAAACTATGCGTTCAAATTATACGTAACTTTGTCTTAAAAAGAAAACGTTTATAATGCAAAATTAAATGTTGTAAAGAAATACAGTTTATATTGGCTTAACTTTTAAACTTCTAGGTCTTAATTTTTGTTGTAATAATAAGTTGCAAAATAGTAACATTCTAGAAGAGAAAGAGTATGGGTACCTAAGGAAAGACCTATAGAAATTCACTCCAAGGATTTTACATTAATTTAACTAATTTTGTTGTATATTCTCCAGCTATTTTATTGTATTTCATTTAGTTTAAGTGCTAAAAAAGAGAAAGTAACATTAAAATTAAAACCAATTGATGTAGTATTTTCTAACAAAAATTGAGATTTGTTTATTGCAGTAACATCACGTTTTTGCACTCTTATTTTTTCTCTCAAGTGTATTTTCTTATGAACATTAAAAGTCCAATAATGAAAATATACTCATAAACACATTTCAATTTATAACATCAATCTAAAAACACATAAATAATAATAATAGTTAATAAAATAAATAAAATAAAACATATAAACTTCCAAACAAAATGGGCTTATAATAGATTTAATTCCCTATTTAAATATAAATGCAGAAACGATGAGTTTCTCAAAAGATCAGCCAGGATATATTGAGGCAACCCCTGCAAAATTGCTCCCCATTTGCATTCTTCCTGGAGTAAAGATAAAAGAACGGACATGAATCAAACAGAACAAATGCCAAACTTGGCTGCGGCAACTCCCCCAAGCGAAATGATTTCAGACATTTCAGCAGTAGCCAAGCCCATAAATCTCTCATCTCAATTTCTCAACTTAGCAGCTGCTGCCCCATGGAAAAACTAGTCTAGCCATTAGGACACTCTCCAATAAAAATGCAACTCCCACAAATAGATCGAAAAAAGTGGAGTCTGGAGAGTGGAGGTGAACGGAGACGCTGCAGATGGAAACTCACATGTCATGGAGTTTGGTGAAATGCAACTTCGATACCAAAGCACACTGATAGATACAAACGACGTCATGAGGATACAAAGGAACTCCGACGATGATGATGATTTGCACAAAAAAAGAACCTCCGAGGGAGAGGAAATTTATTTTTTCAACTGTCTGCCTCATTGAATTGGCTCAGCAAACGGACCGTTTGATACGGGAACTTGATGAAGCTCAAGTGGCAGCAGTTTGGACCAAGGAATACTGTGGCCAGATCAATAAGTGCAGGGAGTGGAGATTCAACTCATTAACCCTGACTCCAGCACTCCACTCAGCCCCTTTCTTTTGTTTATTGAAAGTTAGCATAGCGCAAAGCTAAGCCGTCATGGTCTCTCTCTCATAAAAATTTATGTTAATTTCATTTAGAGTCCCGGCTGCAGTCTGTGACTGCATGCGTAATGAGCTGGGCCGAGTTGGGTAAACACAACACACGGAATAGAGGGCTCCCCTCCTCCACTTGCAGCTCATTAAAACATCACGAACAAATCAAAAATTTAAATAATGATTAACGCCGGCATCGGAGAGTTCGGATAAATCCACCTACAACGGCAGAGGCTCCCCTCTTCGCAGGAAACTTCATGCAACAATTGAGAATTTCTACGAAAGATGCTCGTTTCGTGAAAATGCAGCGTAAACATTTAAAGTAAACAGAACATCTCGACGCCGACGTGAGTTCAACAAATTAACTGCAGTCGTTTTCGAGGAGACAACGCGTCGTATGAGCAACCGTCGAAGCCTTTGTGCTGCCTTATTTGTATTTATTTTCCAGTCAATATAAACTATGTGAATTTTTACTGTACATAAAGGCAGTGCGAACAAAAAACGACCCAGCCGGGGCAGATGTGGAAGCGGCCACAGACGGGGCCAAGTAAATAAATCAAATGCAACAGCACACGATCCAAATAGTTGAGATGACTCCAGTCGCATCGTCTCCGGTTGGGTTTTTCTACAGCATTTCCCTGGAAACGCAAGCCAGGCTGGCTGGGTAAGAGTTTTGTAAATAAACAAAGCTGATAAACTTTGAAATAAATTCTGGAGTTTGAGTTGGTTATCTCTCTATGGTCGAAGGGCGATAGATTTCTCTATTGATTGGAGTCCATGGAGTTGGGGTAAACGATTGATTGCCCTGCCTTTCTTGTGGTAGAGATTATCTAGGAACAATGGAAAGAAAACTGATCTTAAGTTGTACAAGAGCTTCGAAAGACTTAATTTTCAATGAAAAGAAAGCTGAATTTAAAGCTAAAATTGGTGGTAATTAATTGAAGTAAGAGAAATTTGTTCATTAATTAGATTTTAAATTGAATAAGTTTTCAAATAAGCTGTTGGGCCAATTTTCAAGACTATAAGCTGCTCAGAATAATTTACTTTTGGTATCATAATTTAAATATCTGTAAAATGGTTAATCCGTCGCAAAACTCACTGCTTCAGCTTTACTTCCCCTTTTTTGGGTTACTCAAAAGAACTTTAAATTTAAATTGCAACTAGCATTAATCTTTCTCCGTGGCCAAAAATTTCCATCCGCTTATAGAAGCAAAACCACCATGGAATAGTTTTTGTTGTGCATTAAAATTCCTTGAGTGTAATCTACTAGAAACGTTACGCTCTTGCAACCTGCCAAACTTTGGCTTGCCTCACACAAACTAAGCCATGTTGTATAATATATATATGTATATATGTATTAGTGTGTATATACATTTACATGGGGATCAGGACCTAATCTGAAACCCTGGCAACAGTAGAAGCTGCAAAAGGTGAAACCAGGGGATTCCCCATTTCAAGCCAAAGTCATTTGCCAAAAGCTGAGCAACAACAACAGCTCATCAACACCTATAGTCAACCATTTTTCAACATGGCGATAATGTGGCCTCACAGGCGAACAGGTAGGAAGAAGTACACTGAAAACAAACAAAGAATTAAATGAAATATGATTGAAGAGAGAGAGAGAAATTATTTTGAAAATTATTTAACAACCTAAGTTGAATATAATCAAACATTTGAGGACAAACTTATATTTAACTTATTAAAATATAGAAATTTAAGTCAAATAATACTTTTTACTAGAATTACCTCTGTTTTGGCTCAGTGTAAAGAAAGAAAGGGACGAAAAGAAATGCGGAGGAAAGCGAGGCAAATACGCAAAAACCCGGCGCACACTAAATCCACTTAAATTAATTGCAAAAGGTGATTACGTTGCTGTTTTGCCTGTGGAGTGTGGACTTTTTGCCTGGCAGCCAACAGACAGCGAGCAGACAGCTGAGAAATGAAGCCGGGCCAACGAGAGCACCCCCCCTGGCATCCCCCATTCCCCCCTCTGTAAAGCCCACGCAGGATATCAAGAAGCTGCATAAGGGACTTAGTACCTGCGACCGGGCAAGCGTCGCCATTTCTCTAATGCCAGCGGGCAATGGCAAACACTCGACGACAGGCTGCGAAGCTGTGGATAGATATGCAGCGAGTCCTTGGTCCTGGCTCAGGGATCTCGACTGCCGCCCTCCTCTCCCCCTGGTGAAATAGCCTTGCAATTCTGCACTGCGGAAAAAGGGTTACCCTTACGTGTTGTAATTGCTTTTAAGAACCAAACAAGATCAAATGTGTAGCCATCTAATATTGTATTATTTGAAGGCTCATTTCATTCATTTTATAATTTGAAATTAACCCTCAACTATTAACTTTTCTGAGTCTGTACATATTTGTTGGACAACACGGCAAAATGTAATGCAAATTAATCCTCGACATGTAACTCTTGATTTTATTATTTGTTGCCGTGCATAATATGTTGCAGATTTTCACCTGCAACGACCGCTGTCTCTTCATTTTTGCAAAGTAATTTGCAAAGAGGCAAGCCGGGAAAATGTCAGTGAGGGGGCAACCGAAGGCGGAAAACAGAAAGCAAGTGCCGCCAAAATGCAGTCAAGGATAAAACAGCAAAAGACCCGCGATGGTGGGATACCAATAACAGGAGATGAAGGCATCCTGCCACGCTCCAGGCTGCACACCTCTCACCTCCAGCTCCCATGCTCCTTTGCTCCCTTTTCTTCCTCTGGATACAAGGTGTTAAGGTGTCTCGAAGTCGTTAACTGTCAACAGCGTTCGCCATTTGCGTATATGCGGGCCCCGTAAATTACGAAGTGATGGAACATAAAATGGAGGATATAGGAGAAGCTTATACTAGAAGCTAGAGAAATAGACTTAAGACTCAATAAAATGTGAGATTCGGGATACAATACTAAAGATTTAATAATAAAAATTCAATGTTGTCAAATTATTTAATTGTTAACAATTATTTAATAGAGATTGATGATCCTCTTAATACTATTAATGCTACTTAAAAAAAGTGTATGTTGAAGTTTAATTTTAAGTTCAATTTTGTAGCAAATCATTAATTTAAATTCCAAGAAAATGAGAATTTTAAATTTTATTCTGGGATAAAAGTGCTGACTCCACTTATAACAAATTCACTTTTAATGTATATTTTATTTTAATAATTTAACCATGAAATATTTTATTTTTGTCTCTATTTAAAAATGCCTATGAATATACGATTAGAGTTATAACTACTTTAGCTAAAATAATTTCTTAGCTTTCAAATATTTATTTTAATAACGCAAATATATATTTTTTTATACCAAAACCCCGTCTTAATTTCGATTCCTACATAAACATTTTTGACCAAGTATTTCCCCAGTATTTCCTTTCCCAATTTCTCCCCATATTGCCTTTTTTTTTCATACGTGCGTGTTTGCGTGCTTAAAATGTCATTAAAGCACGAAAGGGGCGTGACTGTCAGGACAATTTCAGGACGACAGCCAGAACAGGGAAGACCGGAGGAGACAGAATCCAACCAAAGACCAGAAGCCAATCGAGCTGGCAAATATTTGGGGGAATATATATGCTTATTCCCCACTCGACAGTTCATAAAGACCATCGAGATGCCTTCGACACGGAGATAAAAGCCAAAACATCCTTAATCAGCGTCTGGAGGTTTCGTGCTTTTCTTGCTCTTCGGGGGGCGTGGCGTCAGTTGAATTTATTGATAATTGATTATTGCTTCGTTAGGTCGCATTTAGGCGGCGCTTTGTGGTTCCGCGCTTATCTTTCCCTCCCCCCCTTGTTTGTTGTTGCAAATTGAAAATGCAAATTGCCCAGATGATTGCTCCACCGGATCTCGTGCCCGTTCCCGTTTTTCGGTTCCCAGCTTTTCTTTTTCCTCACGACTGCAGTTGGTTTTTTGTTGTTGTGTCTTTTGATGTTTGCCGGCTTCCTTTGGCTGGGATGCTTTGGGGAAAAACAAATTTTCATAAATTTTTAAAACAAACATACGAGCTGAAAGTAACGGAAGGCAAAGGAAAAACTCGACTGGCAACTGAAAGGAAAGCAAAAGCTGAGAGCCTCGAGTGGCGGCATTTTTACCACCATTTTGCGGTTACCCTGTAATTAAAAGGGAGTCATGTTTAGGGTTCAAAAAAGTATATTGTTTTCAAAAACTTTCTATGAGCTGGTCTGTTTACTTATCAAAATAAAACTTCTTTGAAGATCAGGTATATGTATGCACAAGATTTAATGGAAAGAGCAACAAGGCAGACAGACACATGACACTTTCGGAGTCATGAATCACAGCGATCCCAAAACGCATCTGATTTGTTGTTGCAAAATCAATATCGGGGTTATTCCCTCTCTAACTCCAATTTTCAATGGCATTTCTTTCAGACTTGGGAATTTATAGTGCGTTTTGCAACAACATTGATTACACTTAATGTTATTTCAAGCAAATATATGAGTGAATAGGAAATATATTATTATTATATTATATTAGTTACTTAATAAGCGAGTGCGATCTATAATGTGATGGGAATATCAGTAACTTAATAAGTATATCCTGCCATACCAACTAGATATTCCATCCATTTTTTACCTGAAAGGGTATCCAATTATTCATCAATGTCGACCATAATAAATACAATTTTTGCAGCCTTTGTTGGTGATTCTGACGTTGTTGTTGTTAGGACGTGCCTATGTGCATTGCTTTTGCTCACCTTTTGAGCTTTTAAATTATTTTCCAAGCACGTAGTCTCTGTCGGCTGTTTGCGTATTTAAACATGGCCAAAATGGGTGGAGGCTGGAGGTTTTCCAAGGGATTTCGTGGGGCTGGGGCGTCGAGTGAAAAGCGCGTACCGGCATTCGCTTTGCCATTGCCTTTAAAAGGATTTGCGCAATTTGCGTTTTTCAGGGGTTCCAGAGCTTCCGTTCTTTTTTCTTTTTCAGTGGGGTTCAGGGGGGTTTTCGGTGGCGTTTTGGGGGTGTGATGGGTTCGGGTTGTTGACAAACAAACAGCGGCGTTGAGTGACGCCGAAGACAGGCGAAGTGAAGCGAAGGACCTAGGATATGCTGAACAGGACAAGCGGCAAGCTTTGTGTTTGACAATGTCCTTGCTGATGTCGCGCTTTGCCTCTCACCCACTCGACCCCCTCCTCGTACGTGACTTGCATTTTATTTTTTACCAGGCCCCCAGCCCGCCCAGAGAAACTCGTTAGTAATTTAGCAACGGCAGAAGGGGGGCAAGAGATTCATCCACAGATATAGAATGCGGAAAAGCAGGAGAGATTCAGCTGAATGTTGTTTTCAAAGCAATCAAATACTCGTCTATATTCACATGGGCATAGTTTCGAACTAAAAATATAAATTCCCCCAAAAATAGGTTAAAGTGCCCACAAGTCTGTACTTTTTTCGTGTATGTGAAGTGCAAATAATTCCATCATCGGTGCCGTAAAATGTTGGTATTTAATAGAAACAGAAACCGGCAAGGGCAACGAGTGATAGCCACTTGAAGAGCGGCCTCTGGTTTGCCTCCACTCTCAGATACACTGAGGGGTTTTATTTGTGTTTTGGTAGCATTTTAAGGCCTAGAACTGAAGTTCTAAAATACATATTAATTGTATTCTCTTCTGTCTTCTGTGTTTTCTTATATTTAAATATTACAACATTATTAAATTATAACATGGCTATTTAATCGAATTTACTACCTGTAAGCTACTCACCAGTAAAATTAACATTTTATTACTAAATTTTTAACCATTTTAAATATAGGTTTTAGATGTAAATGTTTTTGTTTTTGTAGTCATAAAAAAGTAATACTATTCTATGCTAGTATTTGTGCAATATTACAATTTTGTTGTTTGATATCTAGCTGGTTTTTGAATTTTCAAAATGATATATTTGTATTATGATTAGGTCTACTTTTGTTACTTGTAAAAATACAACTTTGTTTGCTTTTCCGTATTCCGAATTTATGTTTACAAAGTTTATTTTAATTTTTTCTCTGTGCATTCACTGATGTTGCCCAGTTGCAGTGCGGCCAGAACTGTTTTGGGTGGCCTTTGGGGCACAGTGGGGCACAACGAGGACTACGAACTACATACTACCTCTTTTAGGGGGATCCCAGCGTGTGCAGTTGAAAATATTTGTCGGGTTTCGGGCCTGGGTGGTTTTTCGGGGGGTTTATTCAATCCTTAATGGCCTCAGTCGCAGCGCCGAAAGAGTTATTGAAAATGTTTTATTGTGTGCATTTGATTGCTGCAAGTGCCGAGGTCCCTGCCTGGCCCGGGCGTGTGTGTGCCCGGCCTGGTGTCTAACTTATAAATATTTCAATACCATTTGAAGAGCGCACACGCTGGCACAGGCGAGCCACCCCGCCACCCGAAATGTAAATGCACTCTCCATTGTGTCCGGGTGTCTAGTGCTTTTGGCACTCCAGATTCGGATCGGAGGCTATAGCTGTGGCACTTGCCATATTTGGATTTTCAATCCGACAAATCAAAAAATACCAAATGCACTCGGATGGTAGAGGAGGTTTATGGGATGGAAATAGGAATGTTAGAAGTGTTTCTAGATAAGGGACACAAACCTATCAAGACTTATTGGTAAGCTCGATTTAATTTAATCGTTTTTAATTGTTGGAAAAATAAGATTCTGTAAACTATTTCTTCTAAAAGTTATTTATTTTCAAAAATGTATAAAAGCTTCCGAAAAATTCTCATATAATAAAAACAATTGCCAATAATAAATCAAATTAGATATTTACAATGAACTTACCTGTCAATATTTATTTAAAACGATGAAGTACTACCTAAAATCCTTAATAAAATATTATCCTTTATGATAAATTTTCATATTTTTAATTTCAAATCATCATGAATGCGTTTCCAGAAGTTCGCCAACTTCTGGTTCCCTTAACCGCATAAACTCAACTTCTGACCCTATTTGAATGGGGGCCTTTGGCTTGTGTTGTTTGTTGGCTGGCATTTGTTGGCTCGCCAGATGAATTCTATGGCACGTTCGATATGGTTCGATATGCACACACTCTCCTCTCACACACAGCTGGCAAACACTTTCAATTGCCTGAGTGAGTGAGTGAGGCTTTAAAACTTTCCACGGGCGGGCCAGAAGAGTTTCGACCCATCGACTGATGCAATCGCCGGGGCTCACTCCATTTTCCTACCGTCACGAAAAAAAGCCTTTGGGCCTGGCCTAGAAAAGTTTAACTCAATTACCGACCGAGTCGCCACACGTGACTAACTGGGATTCTGTATCAGATGAGGTAAGGTTAGCCGGGGTTATGCGAGATTGGACGGAGTGGCTGGGAGTGAGCCAGAAAGCTGGCCAAGCATTAAGCAGGTCGACACAGGCCACCTACAAATCCCTTTTTCAAAACTCATTAGCACAAATTTGTGCCTTTCAATACGAGTGGGTGGTGGTGGGGAGTGGCCAGGGGGATATTCTGGGGAGGACCCCAGACGTTCGTGGTAGGCTGCCTTCTGAGGCTAATTTGGGCTAGCTGACAAAATTTATGCTGATTGTGGGGCAATTTACGAAAATTCCTGCAGTCTACGTTTGGAAAATTGGCCGCTTGCCTGCCAGTCCTGGAAGAAGCCTTTGCCCAAAAATACAAAATGTTCTGTTTCTCTTTTCCATGAAAAGTACTGGGCACTCAGCCTTGAAACAATGGAAATAAAAGAAAAGGGACTTTTGGCCTTTTCTTTTCCAATGGAGGTTGACCTTTAGGATGGGTTACTCGGACTCGGTGTGCTTTAAATGTTTGATAATCGACATATTTGAAACATTTTTAAGTAACTTTACCATAAAATATATTTTATACATTTATTTAGATATTAAGAGTCCCCCCTAATCTTTTTTATTTAGTATCCTAACTAATTTTGCACTCCTTTGTTTCTTTTACAGATCCCTGCTTGACTTTTGTCTAGTTTATTGAGTGCAGTCGCCAAGGAGAAGGTAAGCTGAAAAAAGAAAGGGTTTAAATGTTAACCCTTTTCCTGGGCCAGACTCTCTCTATATGCAAAGTAGAGTTAAATGATAAATGAGGAATGGGGGATGGGGGTGAAGTGGCCCCAGCCGACTCCTCGTGCATATATAAATTGTATAAGAGCCGAGGTCTTTGGTCGTCGCTTGGTTTCCGTTTCCGCTTTTGGCTTTCGCTTTTTCATTTCCGCCTAATAAACTACATAATTAAACTGGCAGGCAATGGGATTAAAGGATTCGGCGGCGGGCGAAAGCCCCGAAGGAGTCCGACTTGAATGTGTGCGAGTTGGTTGGCTGGCTCCTTGCTCCTGGCTTCTGGCCTCAACCAAAGTTTCGTGGACGAATTAAGCTAAATTAATTTTTGCTCTCTGCCGCCGTTGTTGCCAATGCTACTTAAGTCCTTTGACTTCTGGCTCGTTTGATGATGAAGCTCTTGCCGTTAGTCCTTTCTTCTAATATATGTGCTGGCCCCGTAGCTTCGCCTTAAATTAATGATGTGTTTTATGCCGTCCTCATTGTTGTTGCTCATGGCCGAAAAAAGTGTATCTAGGGGAAAATGAGGAGGAAAAATCACAGTAAATGCGATTTAGACGTCAAAAGCGCAGCATTAGCAGTAAATAAAATAGGATAATGCGGCAAGTCGACCGCATGGCAGAAGCTAACTACCCAGGCCAAAATTAAAGGGAGCCAAAAAAGGAGGTAAAGATAATTTAGATATCGTCGACTAGAGGATGAGCTTTTTCTGGCAGTCTAGAAACTTATTTATAATGTAAAAGTATTATTTTTAAAGTAGATTCATAAAGAATCTTAACATGTATTTTTATTTGATTTTAAAACTATATAAAGGTTAATTATTAAATGATCAAATTATAGTTCTTAACAAAGGGAAAAGATACATAATAATATATGATATTCATTGAATTTAAATAGTTCAAATAATAAACTTGAAAAGTTCTTACCTCTTAAAGAAGCTCTTTGAAAGCTGAATCTTTTATTTAAAATTCTTAATAAATTAAATACATTTATTTTGCTACATTTTCTTCAATTTTCTAACTTAACCTTCCAAATATGCATATATTTACCTTATTTAAATATGTCCTACAATTAGGCTCTAAAAAATATTTAACCCAGCTACACGCAGAGTATATCAAGCTGGACAGATGCTGCAATGCAGGAGGCCAAAGGATAAGATTGCTGTGACAGGCCAAAGGATTATGTGCTCGTAGGTTCCCCGTCTCTCCAGCCGCATTCATCTCTTTGTCCCTGCCTAAGCCAGACATTTTTCATGGCCAGAATAAAGCCAGGAAGCAGGGGCGTTACACCTGGACATTAAACCCAGCCACAGATCCAGGAAACTCTTTCTCCTGGCAAATGACTTAATACAATCTGACTGCTGGCATCGATAAGGACCCACAGAGACGGACGGGTGTGTGTAAACAATATTCCGGGCTACAAATCGGTCTCAGAAATCTGTTTAGCTCCGAATGTGGATTGCTCTGAGGTCTTACACAAATATTTTGACAAATCGCCTGCTGTTTTCCACATAAATATTTATATTTGCCTGCACCCAGACACTCGGAGCCCAGACCGAAGGATACACGCAGTTTGTCTTATCGCGGCATCTTTACCTGCCGCAGACTTCGAACTCGAACTCGAACCAGCATCATCGTATCTGTATCTTTGTATCTTTGCCATCACACGGGCGCATTAATCCGTCGCACAGT
This sequence comes from Drosophila nikananu, assembly GCA_008042635.1. Classification (NCBI taxonomy): domain Eukaryota; kingdom Metazoa; phylum Arthropoda; class Insecta; order Diptera; family Drosophilidae; genus Drosophila; species Drosophila nikananu. Next base: position 28,181 of record VNJV01011460.1, read on the forward strand.
TGCCGGAAAGATACAGATACTATACAAAAATCAAATTTCTGGTGAGAACGGATCGTAAAATTTTTTATTGCATTCGACAGGTAATAGTTCAACAAGGATGAATCCAAAAAATTATTCAAATCGGTCCAGTATCTAAGGAGTTACACGTGTTCAAAGTTGAACCTTTTTTGGGTTGCCAAACAATCAGGTAGTTTTTAAGGAAATATCCGACTTTGCGGTCGATTTTTAGGTAAAATATGTAACCGACCGGCATCGTTTTGGTCTCTATCGAAAGGGTCATCAAATCTCGTCAAAAGCAAGGTAGAATGAAATTATAATATTTGTTGCACGTGCAGGCATACTTGTTTTACCAAAGTACTAATTTTCACCTATTTTTCAACTTTGATGGAATGTCAAAAATCTTATTTTGCTGTATTTTGTGTTTGGCGTATGAGGTGTTGTTCTTGAATATGTTCTTTATCAAATTCAAAAAAGATTGGCTGCCACGAACTGCCACCCCGGATTTCCAAAGCAAAAGATACTTTCAACTCAGCGTAAAAAACGGGCGGTTTCGAGCAAATTCTGCTACAAGCGCAGTACGAAATTGTATGGCGAGCATTCATTTTTTCCTGTATTGGCGGCTTGTTTTTCGATTCCTGACTTTGTAAGGACACTTAATGACTTGAAATGAATGTATAATGATTTAATATTCTTCAAAAATATTTAATGATGTAAAATTAATTGATTATTTTGAACAAAAAGTGCATAAATGATTGAAAAATGGTCAAAAAGGTAAAAATTTGAATTATAAAAAAAAAATTTGTTTTTTTTTTTGCTTAAAATAAATTTTTTTTGTTTTTAAAAAATTAAATATTTACCATATTAGCATTTTCAGAGAAAACAATCGAAAAGTATTGTTCGAAATTGGATAAAAATTGAAAAAACTGCCTCAAAAAACATTAATTTTCGAGTATAAAATCTACTATTTATCACACCATATAGTATGACCACTCAATCGAAAGGTATTAAAATTACCTTTCATATAAAAAAAAAATTATGAAAATATCTCAACTGGTTCAAAAGTTATGATTTTTGTATAGCAAAAGTATCTAAACTGCAACTGTGCGTCGTGCGTATACAAATTCTGGGCCCCTCTCGCTGTATCCTCGGAAATCGAATCCACAAAAATGCAGTTAAATAAATTACAAACGCTCTGTCACCCAGCGGTCGAGGGCTTCACACACCCAAGGCGGCTCGTGTTGTGCGAGGGTATATTGTTTGTTCTGATAGCGGGAATAATGTAAATGTAAATTTATTATTGATCAGTATTCACATTGAAATTACTAAAAATATATTTATCACAATATATAGAACGTGTTTTAGGTTTTAAATGTATAGTTCCTATAATATATATATATTTGTTTAAAAGAAGTCTAGGGCTAAAGTAAAACCAACATATCGTTCTTTAACGGCTTAGATAAACTTATGTAGTTGGGGTTTAAATAACATAAATATATCGTGCCAATGATACTGGGTACCTCATGGTCGTGACAGTCCCTCAAGTTGTCCTCTCTTATTTGGAGTCGCATGTCGCGGGTTTATCGTTCGCCGGGCATCGTCTTGACTTTTCTTATTCGAATTTTTCTCTTTAATGAATTTCTTGGTTCTGGGTCTCTCCTTTTTCCAATTCCACATCCAACCACATCCACTTCCACTTCTCCTTTATCCTGTCCCCCGATCAGCGTGCTAATGAAATAAATGCCCGGACAGGCGAGTCGTTTTCGAATGAGTTCTCAAGTTACCCGCTGCACTGGAACACGAACATGAGCAATCTGTGACATTGCCCACATATGGTAAACGTTCGCGGCCGATAAAAAATATATATGTATGTATATATGCTTACTAAGGGGACTTTAAAAATACGATACAGAACAAAATGCACACAGAAATTATGAGACAGTCATGGCACATAAATTCCTCAATGTGTGTGGGATCCAGCCAGGGAGTGTTTTTCGTTTGAGCTTGGGAAAGAGTAATCTTCGAGGAATCTTGTTAGGCTTTTGTGTTAGGCCTGGGATAACAATATTATTAGATTGATTTATCTGCATATTTTGTATGGTTTCGATAAAGGGTTCTTTGTGCCTCATACACATATATTTTTAAGTTTAAATTAGAGATTAAAGATTATTTTACGACTGGTTACAAAATTTGGTTATTAGAAAGTCAACACAATTTAAAATAAGCCCCAACTTCTTCTCACAAATATCGTGCTTGGTATAATTTTGGTACAAGAAGCATATGCTTTATTCTGACTCCATAAACCTTTAGTTTCTCCTCGCAGGAGCAATCCATCCCCAAACAAAAATGTAATCACACTTCGTATACAAACCAATTGACATGGGCAATAAATATTCCCGAGCTCCCAACTCCCAACTCCCGGCAGTTGTGTCTCCTTAATTATTAATTTCGCATTTACCGCAAAACGTTTATTGGACTTCGTGTTCCGTTCCTGGATGTAGATCCACTTGCACCCAATCCTCCGGCAATCCAGCCCGCAAGCAATCTTGCTCAGTCGTCGGACTTATTTCCTCAATTGCATAAATCGAACTGAAATTTGTGTTTTGGCGCGTGTCACGAATGAGCAAAAACAAGTCAAAAGACCCGAAAAAGAAGACGACGATGGAGACGAGAAACCAAAGCGGCAAACTCCTTCTCTCTAATTTTTCGAGACAATGTGACAAGGCCTGTCCGCCGGCCGCCCCCAAATAGCAGTCCACGGTCTATAGTCTGTTTGTCACCCAAGTCATTTACATGCTCCGCCCGGCTACGTGACTCACATATATAGTCTTCAGGCCCTGGCAGCGGGCCTTCTGAGATATTTCTGTGGGGATTTCTGCGGCTGCCAGCGACTTGGTCCCGACCACATTTGATCAAAATGCGAACGTCCGTCGGGAGAGAGAAAGCCCGGCACTGGGACTCAAGTGAGTCACGAACGCCGTCGATAAAATATTTAAAATTCATTTCTAACATTTTAGACCGTTCTACTCGTCACCAACATCGATTACTCATGCCACCGAAGATGGAGCAGAGCACGGCTGCAGTTATATGCACTCGAAAAAAGGGGGCCTAAAATGAAAAACTATAAAGCAAAACAAAAAAATTAAGTTTGAATTGTAAAACATTGCGAAAAGTATTATAGCTTTTGGTAATATTCATTTTATCTCTGACAACGGAAAAGGTCAAAGAGGAACCTTTAAAGGCATCGATAATCGATTTAAATGCATATGGAAATTATCGTAAACTTGAATGAAAATAATCGCATTTAACATAAAATTATTAATTTTATCGAAATATATGTGGGATTGTTTTTAATCTATTTGTCTCTTGGTCTGATTATATTGTTCCGATAAACATCAACCAGAAAATCGAAGAAAAATCGAAAGTTTGAAGTGTCGATATCTAAATCGTATCAGATATCTAAAAATTAAAGATATATCGATCATTTCTGCATCTGAGTAAAATTTTGAAAAAATCAAAAAATTTTTTTTTCGCTTAAAAGATGCTTTAGGATCTTAAAAATAATATACCACAAGATAGAATCCGGCAAAAGTGTCTAAATGTCCAAATTTTCCATTCTGCGCCAATGCCTCATAGGCATATTCCTTATAACATAACTTTAAACGCGTTTTTCTCGAAACCACTTTTTTTTAGACGGCCGGAAACAAAACTCGAGCAAATCTTAACCGATCGATCTGAAATTTTGACAGTATATTCAAAATTCCTTCCTCTATCGACACACGTAGGATTTTTTTTTATATTGCTTACTTTTTTTTTTATAAACAATTTTTGGACTTTTTTCCTTGTGAAAATTTGAAATTTTTTTTCGAACACGCACCATTTTGCGAAAAATTAATATATCGAAAAAATCCTACGTGTGTCGATAGCTGTTGATGTATAGAAACTAACAAAACTTTATTTTTTGATCCAGATCAAAAATCAAGGACGTTAGCTTTCCGGCCATGGACCCCCTTCCCAAAAATAGGGCCTACGAAGAAATGCTGCACAGCCGCCATTTTGTTTTCGATTTCTTTCAAAAAATCATATTTTGTACATCGGATCGCATATTATAAAACCTACTTTACAAAATTTCGATTGGCTCTTTCGTTTGGTCAAAAAAAATTCCAGAAAATCCGCTTATTTTTTTGGAGTTACTCAGATGTCCCCCCTTAAGGGATAGTGAGATTTAAGTTAAATTTTACACACACTTGAGATTGATGCCGGATTTTCAGCTTGCAAGGTTTTTCCTTAATGAAATTTCCACTATAAAATTCTAAAAACTATTATTTTTCCGGTCTTACAGGGCGAGTAAACATTTGTTTTTTTCTGTGATACTTTGGCCTAAAAGAAAGCATTCAAAGTAGAATCAAGTTAATATAGTCAAGGGTATAGGCTGGAGATTCTATGATTCAAAGAGGTTTCAGCATTTATAGCCACAGATTATGTTTTTTAATGGAACAATATCAAATATTTTAATTTGAATGCTTGTTTAATTTAATATATTTGTTATATTGTTTCAATATTAAATACACATCAAAGCTTTCGTGTACTTTTCATAGTGTAGATAACTGTTGTTTCAAGCTGCTAGTTTTGTGTTGGCTTTGCCATATCTTGATAAGTCTCGAGTTGTGCTTTGATTTATGCCCGTGACGGTTGCACTCACCTGGCCAAGATTGTATCTAAGGTAAATAGCGCAGGAATCGTTTGGCATCGAAACGCAGCGCACCTGGGGTGGTCGGTCGGTCGTTCGCTCGCCTCAATAAAACTCGCACTCGCTCAATCGCAATTGCAGTTTATTAGTTTTGCTATTGAATTACATATCAATGCATTTCTCATTCGCCGTGCGATTGTGTGTGCCCAGATACAGATGGATGGAATGATACCCGTGGATTGAGAGCTCCATAAAGTAGTTTGGCTACCGAGTGTTGATTGTGTGTCATAAATATCTGAGCGGTTGACTTGCCGCTGAAGGAGCCTCTTGGCAAATCGAATTTGAATATGGAATTCTGCCTGAGATTTATATATATTTCTAACAGCCCTTGCTATTTAAAAAACCAGGTAAAGATTTCTGTACCTTCCTCGTGGATAAAGATAAGTCTGGCTGATAATATCCTTAACATTCAGTTTATCCCTGGCAAATATTGACCCCATACCGTGGTTACCGCGCCTTATCGAATCGAAGGGTGCCCCTATCATATTTTATATATATATATATTTCTTTTTCTATTTATTATTACATGTTATAGGAGGTCTTGGGCACCCCTCCCCCCACCGCACATTCCGCTGATAAACCGGGCTGCCACTCACCTAAACTCACTTCAGTTGAGTTCGATTCCTTTGTTGATTTTTCTAGATTCGAAGCACTGATTGTGCGCATTTTACAACCGTGCTGCCCGTAGCCATAGCACCTCCGATTCCCGCCCGCCCCGGACTCCATTTTCCGGGCAAGGTGTGAATTGTGGTGGAACTGAGACTGCAGTCTGCAGTCTGCAGTCTGGGAGTGGAACTGGAACTGGGTCTGTCTCCCTTTTGCTTTTTTGATCGACAGCTTGCCTAAAACTGTCAACGCGTTTCTTTATTTCTGTTTCGATTTCGATTTCGGCACCGCCACCAGTCCTCCTTCCCCACATCCTGTGTTTTATGGCACATTTCTTTCGATTTCCAGCGATTTGTTTGAGTTAGCTGCCGCTTTGTGTTTGCACGGCTGCACCGTGGATTGTCGGAGTAATTGTCGTTGTCATCGTGTGGCCCATCCGGATCGGAGGGGTTTATATCACACTCGGATCGAGGTTACCGCTCTGAACAGACGCACAGTTGCCGGAAAGATACAGATACTATACAAAAATCAAATTTCTGGTGAGAACGGATCGTAAAATTTTTTATTGCATTCGACAGGTAATAGTTCAACAAGGATGAATCCAAAAAATTATTCAAATCGGTCCAGTATCTAAGGAGTTACACGTGTTCAAAGTTGAACTTTTTTTTGGTTGCAAAAAATTTTGTTCGTTTTTTAGAAAATTTCTGACTTTAAGGCTGATTTTTGGCTAAACTATGTAACCGACCGGCATGGTTTTGGTCTCTATCGAAAGGGTAATCAAATCTCGGTAAAACCCAGGTAGAATGAAATTATAATATTTTTTGCACGTGCAGGCATACCTGTTTTACCGAGGTACTAATTTTGCACCTATTTTTCAACTTTGATGGAAAAAAAAAAATCGAACTTACACCGACTTATGGGTTTGGCGTATGAGGTGTTGTTCCTGAATATGTCCTTTATCATATTCAAAAGAGATCGGGTCCCCCGACGTCCCACCCCGAATTTCCAAAGCAAAAGATACTTTCAACCCAGCGTAAAAAACGGGCGGTTTCGAGCAAATTCTGCTACAAGCGCAGTACGAAATTGAATGGCGGCCATTCATTTTTTCCTGTATTGGCGGCTTGTTTTTCGATTCCTGACTTTGTAAGGACTTTTAATGACTTCAAATGAATGTATAATGATTAAATATTCTTCAAAAATATTAAATGATGTAAAATTAACTGATTACTTTGAACAAAAAGTGCATAAATGATGGAAAATTGATCAAAAATAAAGAAATTTGAATTATAAAAAAAAATTTTTTTTTTTTCTTTAAAATATATGTTTATTTTATTTTTAAAACATTAAATATGCACCATATTAGCATTTTCAGAGGAAAAAAGTAAGATGTATATTTCGAATTTGGAAAAAAATTAAGAAAACTCCCGCAAAAAACACTAATTTTCGAGTATAAAATCTACTATTTATCACACCATATAGTATGACCACTCAATCGAAAGGTATTAAAATTACCTTTCATATAAAAAAAAAATTATGAAAATATCTCAACTGGTTCAAAAGTTATGATTTTTGTATAGCAAAAGTATCTAAACTGCAACTGTGAGACGCTTGGATTAAGATTAAGGGCGTCCATTGTCAGCGCTACTACCTTTGGCCTGTCAAAACATCGGTTTGGTAATCATAAATCAGTGGGGTTAATAATGAGGCAATAGGGCATGGGAAGGGATTATTTCTAGAGTCAAATGGCAGTATTAAAATTACTAAAACTGTATAAGCTATATTGAATATGTTTACTATAGAAGAATTTTATGAAAGTTTATGTAAGTGAGCACTATTTTTGAAATATTAGTATTAGTAAATATTATTAATTTTAGGGTAAGGTGTCTTTCCTACATATTTATAACCCTTCTTCATTTACTGTTTTCTTATTTTAAAGTCAACCCTCCACACGACACCATATTTCTCTCATCTTTCCACTGAACTTTAACCACCGGGGATAGCATTTAATCAATTTCCCATAAATCACTCGGCAAATCAGCTCCACGTCAGGCTACTTGAAGGGTTCAGAGCAACTTTTCATCTAAGCTCCCGTGCTCCCACAATTTTCTCTATATCCCCTGCATATATCATGACTGCGGAAAATTGCTTAACTGTATGGAAAATTGACAAGTTTTGATGGCTGACAGTGCGGTTGGGCCGCAGAGCCATTTCCCCCAGCCATCGCTCGCTGCGCCATGCATGATTTGCAGTGGAAAATGCATAAATGGAAAACTTGATCTAAAATTGCAGGCCACCCAAACGGTAGTTTAACAATTTTCCCTTCTGCAACTCGTTTACTTTTCACTTTTGACATGGCGTGCTGCAGCACATTTGCCAATCGGAATTATTTCTACGTTTCTGGCCAATTTTCGAAATAGAAAAAGTTTTCCTTTTTTTCGCCGTTTTGTTGTTTTGCTACGATGATTGACTGACAAAGGGAGCGGCGGGAGAGGAGGTCAGCGGGAGTGGAGAGTTGATTGAACCTCGGCGACATTTTCCCCTTTGAGTAGCGAGGAGTCCTCCATTGATTTGCAGGAAATGGGTAAACAATTTGTCGACGGTGGATGACATTAAACGATCCATAATATTGTCTAAACAGAAAGTAATTTCCAAAGCGCTGAACCTTAGATGTTGAGACTGCTTCCGGTGTCCTGCTTAGTGCACTTGGAAAAAATAGTTTAAGAATTTGCAACACAGTTGAAGTTGGAATTTTACTTTTGAATACAAATTCTACATATAAATATTTTTAAGCGAAACAGAAGGGAATAAGAAAAGCGGAGGTTATGGAAATTAACAACTTTAAGTTTTGCTTTAAAGAAATTTTGGTAATACGAGAAGTTCCTAACTAATATATTTCTTGAAGTGTATACAATTTAAAACTAGCCAAAATGCTAAATTTTTAAATGTAAAAACTTCAGATATTAAATGAAAGATTGTATTTCTTATTCCAAAATGAATTTGGAAAGCTTATAACTTGCTGGTTGTCACTTTTATAAAAACCTATAAATAAAAGAAATCTGTTAACTAACCTAAAATTTAAATAATAACCCAAAGCATTACAGAATGTTATTCAAAATAGGACCCTCTTTCAAGCATCATAATTTTCTTAGATTAAACTAGGCATATTTTTTTCGTGTGTGCATTTTCCTCGCCCGCCCGTAGGGACCAACCGCAGTCGCAGACGAGACATGTCAACTGCTAATGTCACTTAAATGCCAGTGCCGTGTCTATCACAGCTCTGGTCCTCCCTCCCTGTCTCCTAGCTGGTGCATGTGTGTCCTTTGGCTTCTTTTGTGGCGTTTTCGAGAAAATGCGAGGACTACATCCGCTTAGGCGTGCTGGAAATTGGATTTTCACAGCTGGCAGACAGAGACGCATTGAATGGAACTGGACGAGAGTGAAGGCCATTGAGGGACCCTGAGATTTAACACGCTTTAGTTTCCATCCCGCTTTGTCTCCTTGGGAATTTTGCATTGCCCGCTTAATACCACGTCCATTATCCTTTTTTTTGGGCAATTTCAAGCCTCATTATTACCACTGGCTCGCCAGACAAACAATAAACCCAAACAAATTTCCCCTAATTGCATTGGCAATAACTCATTTGGATTGAGTTTTCAGGGATTTGAATGCGAATATTTGAAGGGAAATGTATAAGGACTGACGGTATCTCAGGGGAAAAATTACAGTTACTGTAGGAAGAAGTAAAATTCAATTGATGCATGAAAGACTTAGGGACTATAAACTCTATAATACGTATGCGATTTTTTGTCATAAATGAATGCCCAAATATATGCCAGCTCGCACATATTTCAGTTGGAGAAACTTCCTCAAAAAACCAAATTTAGGTACAAAAAAAATATATTGTTACAAAAATCTAGTAAATTATGCTCCGAGCTCGGACCATTCCAAACACTTTCCATTCACAGCGACACATCAATCCATCACGCAACCACCTGCACCTATCCATCCGGCGGTTCATCCATCGCTCCACCGGGATAACCATGGCCAAATCCGAATCCATTCAGCTCGACCAACTTCCGGCGGCCATTTTGCCGGAGTCGGAGATCCAAAGTAATTTCCTTTGCCACTAAACTGTGTGGTTGATGACAGATAAGCCGAGTCCTGGATCCCGAACCCAGCATCCTCGTGGCCGGGCCCGAGGTCCGCCTCCCTTTGGCCGCAGAGTCCCATGAATAATTCGCAACTTCTCCGGAACTAGCTCCCGCTCCCCCTGTCGGTCGCTCTCCTCCTTCTCGAGGGTATTTCCATCTCCCTCGGAGACTCCAAAATGGCAAATGCACTGAATGATTTATTTGGTGTGATTGCTTCACACACACACGAACTCAATGGGCATACACAGCGAGGATATACTCCCAGCGATTCCTCTTTGATTTCCCTTTGGCAGCAATCAAACAGCAGTTGCCGTTTGCGGTCAACAGAGGGCGCCGAAAGCACACACTCACGCACAATCCTGCACAGGGCGAGGGGCGGCAGGCTCGACTGTGTGGACTTTTGTGAATTTTAATTGCCACGTTTGTTAAAGTGTTTTGATTGCTTTGTCATTGCACTAATCAGCACTTGTTCTCACTGCCTCACTTGGGGGCATTTATTAATTATAAATTCCCTTCGATTGCTCAAAGCGCAGGGAGCAGGACGCGACAGGGGGCGCCACTCAACCGTTCGATCCATTGATTTCTTTCGAAGCTTCAAGAGTGAAACAAGCCCTCTCCTTGCCGCCGATATGCCCCTCTCGCTCACTGGCCGCTGTAAAAAGCATTTTCAATTGAGATTTATTGTGGCGTGTATTGGTTTAGGGGGCGTGGCAGCTTCACTCGCTTTGCATTTTCCAGCGCACTACTTTACAGAGCAGTTCCGATTCGATGCCCTTTCAGGGGGTATTTTGAATTTGATGCGAATAAAAAAAAAAATACAATAAAAGTCAATTCTTAATATTTTATTAATTTCAGCTTATCTCTTGAGTTGTATTACTTTTGCTCTGTGGTGTCGATTTCAGAGAATGTCGATATGTCGAAACTGTATGAATATTTTATTGAAAATTCGATATATAAATTCTTTTTGGAACGTTACGATTAATTTGCGATAAATTGATATTCTAATCGATATATTAAACTAATATAGTAGGTATATGTTTATGATTAAAATCAGTTCCGAATAGTTTTATATATAGTAAAAAATAATGTAGATCTCTGGATGTAATTTTTAAAATTTCGATTTACCAACGCCAACATTAATTTCAATATTAATATTTGAAAGTATTGTCTTGGGCGATCAAATTTTAATATCTTAAAAAGAGGAAATCGGAAGATAAATACCAATTTTCGCATCATTAAATAAGTATTAACAATAATCATAAATACAATAAAACTTAATAGGTATAAATTAACATTAATGATTTTCATATGATTTCTTCCAAACTTAAGAGACTTTTAATTAAATGTAACCTTCTTTTCTATTCCAGGTATTTCCACCACAACCCTTCAGCGAACAAGCCAAGTAAGCAAAATTGTAATGCTTAAAAAAATTATAATTTTCATACTTTTCCTTTATTTTCTAAAGAAAGTTTAACAACCTACCTTAAATATATCTACCAATTAGGGTATTTTATAGTTCGACCTTAGAAGCTCACAACTCGGTTTCGTTTTTTCTCACTCAGATCAGAACAGAAGCTCTGCTCTCGGGTGCCTTTAGTTAAGTTTTTAGATTGAAATTTATTGTGGGGGGAGGTCCCCCGTTTTTTCCGCCTCTGCTGGCAAAGTCAATTCCTTTGATTTGTGGCGCTTTTGCGTGCAATTTTTTAAATTGAAAATCACTGCCAGAGCGCAATCCTTTTTACATCCTTCGCTTGGTTCAAATGAAATCGTTCCGTTTTTTTCCATTTTTCCCTTCGTGTTTTTTGTGTGAAATATGCAGCACTCGTATTTACTTTTATCGAGATTTATGCGCCACAATTGATATTGAGGTTAATAAATTGAAGGCTGAGCTGTGCCAGAAACCAAAAATCCGAGTCCGAATCAGAATTCACAGCTCGGCCCATCCAATCACTTTTCAAATTGAGTTCAAGTGCAGCCAAGGCGAAACGTAACTCGGTTTTATTTTTCTAAAGTTCATTTTAGAGTAACCCGAGGAGGGGTCACTTGACTAGTTAACCCTTTGGCACGGATTTCGGGTTTCCGTTCGACTTGACCTTGACCAGCCATTGTCTGACTTTAACGGCGTTTCCCAAACGCTTTCGAAATTCCCGGGAACCCCTGAGTGAGTTTTCGGGCTAACGGAGATTTTACGACTGCCTGCGAGCTCCTGAGGTCAAATGCGTATTCTTAGTTTGCCTATTTGACGGCTAGGGGCATGTTAAGTAATTTTCAATGGAGGCACAGCTGGTTAACGGAAGGAACGAACTTTAAACCGGAATAGAAAGAAAATGTCAAAAGTGTGCTAAGACTTTTAAAATTTTCAGGAATTGTATACCTACTTAATTATTATTTAGAATTTTATGTATGCTATGTAGCAACTCTAAATGTAGAATCATGATCTTAGGAGTGTTCTAGTTCAACTGAGATAATTTAATATACATTTCAGGAAAGGTACTTTATAACCTTTTAAGATTGCCACCTTTAGTATTTTAAAATTATCAAATATAAATTTATTTCAATCTCCCATCGAACTCTCAAAGAAGCATTGGGAAAAACTTCCTGTAAACTTGAATTTTTCCGCAGGAAAAACTTTCCCAAATGACACGCACTTTCGGAACTTTGCTCCCAGGGCACCTCATAAATACGATTTTAATCGATTTCGCCACACTCACATCTGTGCCCGATAACATTTAAAAACCCATTCGAAAACAATGAAAAAGCAATCGAATCGTGTTCCCCTTTTTTTCAAGTATTCCATGCTGAACTTAACCACACACAGGGTCGCAGAAGCAAATGGGAAACTTTGTAGCAAAAGTTTGCCGTACAAAGAAAATATAAGAGAAAGTCGGAAAGCAAATGACAAAATTTTGCGCATATTTTTGCAGCCAAGCAAAAACTGCGAGTACCAACTACGAGATGGCAAACAAGTTGAGTTAATGTTGCAAAACAAAGGAGCGCAAGCCAAAGTCGAAGTTTGTTGTTTTCCCGGGGTCCTGTGTAGATTTTGACAGTCATCTAGCCCGATATGTGTCGATAAACTATCTGTGTGTGTGTTTCTTGCCATTGTGCAACTTCGGGTCGCTTGGTCTTTGGACTTGCCATTGTTACTATCTGATTTCGGGAACTGCATTTGGCCCACGACCTGACCTCACCCACTAGCCACGCCCCAGGCCCCGATGGCCGCCCCCTTCTGTCACCAGTATTTCGATTTTGGCCAAAGTTTCAGGCGCTCAACTTTTGTTTAGTGGAGCAACAGCCAAAGCAATGAACCAACCCAAAAAGCAGTTGTCGCTCGATTTGTCTTCCTTTGCTTTCCTCGCTCTACACAGAGCGGAGAATTGTGTTCTCGAATGCGAAATATATTTTAGATTAAATAATTATAAATTGTTTTCAAACTTGAAACTTCTTAGGCATCCAAAGAGCGATCTTTCTGTTGAAATTTCTAGTCGTAATGGCGTTACGTATCTTATTCTTTGTACTGTCTGTTTCTGAACTGAATTCGTGGATACGTAATAAATCTAAAAGTTATTGCCGTCAAAAGTATATTTTAAGAACATGTTTTAGGGAATTGAAAAACCAATTTTGAATTAATAAACCGACAATTAAATTTATATTGATTTCTTAATATTTGCTACTTTCCAAGCTAATATTATATTTCTTGTATAATTTTTGTACAAAAATATTTCTCAGACTCTGCTCTTCCTATTTTTCTGTGTATCTCCCTGAAATGCTTTGGCATGTTGCACATTGTTTGCCGCACTGCAATTGTTCCGCTCAGTTGATCCGGGGATGCCCCGATTCCCCTCTAATCTTATGTCCCCATCGATGTTGAATTTTTATTTAAGCAAAGTTTTTTCATTTGTCCCAAAGCAGGGAGAAATTCCTTCATGTCGGCTAAGGATTTTCCCCACTTTGGCTTAATGAATTGGAAGCGATTTTCAGAGCTGGCGACATCTGGGCTAAGTAATTTGTGGAGCAAAAGCTAAGTGAATACGCTCACATGTGAGCCATTCCCCTAATTTACAAGCTCAATTATGCGGTAGCCCAGGTCATATACAGTTATAGTTAGTTTTCTGTTTATGGAACCCACGTTCTATATGCGACTATATATATTAAGTCACCCCGCGCAGCCCTCCTGTCAATTTAGGTGGGTAATAAATTTCAATATTGTACTCGTTCCTTTTTTTCGGGCATTTCGGACCCGGGGAACTCCGGGGCGATATCTATGCGGGTTATCTGCTGTGTGACGTGCGGTTATCGGAGAAATGGAATACAGCCTGACTGGAATTTGCCTCAGAACGGTGTGAATTATTTGTTCGTCTCTGTCTGCCTCGCCCATGTGGATTTCGCAGGGGCCGGATTGTTATATCTTAATTTTCTTTAATGGTTTATTATGATCCGACGACTGCAGTTGGCCTTTTGTTTGCATTGCGTGCCAAACGCTCCGGCACCTCTCATCCTTAATAACAACACTGATAATTTCGTGTGATTGACAATTGTTTTCTTCTTTTTCACAACAGCTTTTTGGTTCGTTTGCGATAATGATAATAATATGTAATAATATTTATTTCGATGCCCCGCCATCGTCTGCCTGTCATAAATCGTGCTTATTTATGGAAAATGAGATTTGTAGTGGCGCATTAATTGTCCGTCCGTCCGGCAGTCTGAGTATTTCTATATCTCTGTCGGAGCGATTGGAATGCGAAGCCCCTAGGACTGAAACTGAACTCATTGCGGAGCGATGACATTGATATTGGCTACAATGTGCAATACTGAAAGAAGATAGAGCTGCTAATGAGAGATTAACTGTGTTAATTAAATTGTTTACTTTACTAAGGTGATCTAAGATTATATGCAGGACTTGAAAATAGAATTTGTGCGCCTTGCCAAAGCTTCTACTTGTCTAGGTTCAGAGATAAGAAAAGTCTCGTGGAATTCCAGGTTTTTGTTTTTGAAAACTAGATATTTTAGATCAAAGGGCTCATTAGTTATACTCATAATTGAATTTGTTTCAATTGTTCTTATACATAGCTCCAGGAATTCCCTCCAATAATGCCACTCAGTGAGATTAATGATCCCTCAATTGATCCCGAAGATTTATGAGCTTTAGCTTGATCAAACTCATTTGTAAGGCGACGGTTTACGATATCGCACTTAAGTCTTTAAGTCCCTGGCTCTAAATTGATTTGTCAGTCTGTGGACTCTCGATTCAACCCAACCTTAGACCGAAAAACCAGCATGGTTAGTGCAACTTCGCGAATGCTGTGAGTGATTCGATTCCAGGGAAGTGAGCTGTTATGGGATGTCTTTAATGCCCATTGACAGAGCGCCGGGTGCAGTCCGGCCGGCGAGGGCAACAACGCCACTGGTTGTCTAGTTAAAGCCAAAGTTAAAGCGAAATTCCCCCTGAGAAACAAACAAAAGCGCAGACGATCGATCGACAAAGTACAAACAAAAGGCATGCCACAGCGAAAATGCCGATGGAGGGGGCCTTAGTCAAAGGGAAACGGGGACGAGCGGGACCGGGTACCACCCAAGAAAATCATGATGACGAACCGATGCCCGGCCAGATACGGATACATGGCCTGCAAAGGCAACAACGAGAGGCAACACCTCTTGTTAGTTTTACTGATCATGATCATGACAGCGGTAGAGCGATGTGCCCAATGCACTGTCCGAAAAAGGATTTATACTGTTTTATCAATGATCATTCAGAATTTAAATATTAAAGCGGCATTCGATTTAGGATAAGTAATTTGAATAATTTTTATAATGGAGTTAACTCTTTTATATATCCTGTGATACAAAGCGTAACTTCTTAAGGCCAACAATTTGTAATTTGGATGAAAATAAGTTTACTACCCTATCTATGATAATATATGCAGAATTGAAAGGAGTCTGGGATTCAGAATACTCAATTTGAATAATCTTAATAATACAAAAACATATTTCTTTTATTAATTTTGTTACTACGATCACAATCAGATCGATTTTATAATCTTTATATATTCTTTGGCATATTGTTCAATATCTGTAGACCTGAAATATTTATATTCTGCGAATAACTTCTTAATATGGATTCTGAATATTACTTAATAAATAAATACTGCACTTTACCTACCCAATTCGATATCATCCTGGTTCCCAATTGTTTTTCCTGAGTGCATACCATTTGAGCCCTGCCCAGTGGACAAACTGATTGAGGCACGAACAGGCGAAACTCCTCCGAGGGTCAATCATTGGGTTGCAAGTTGCAACTCCGGGCTGTGGCTGAAGCTGGCTCCGAAGAATCACGGTCCGAGTCGAGTTCATGTTTCACAGTTTGCAAATATCTCTAATCGGGGCTTTCTGCATCTGTGTGTGCGGCGGGGGTGCCTTCCGCCTGATCCCCCGACTCCGTTTACAAGTCCCCCGGCCAGCGATCCTGCATTTTCCTCTTCTTTTCGGATCCGAACAAGCCATGCATTGTAAGTTCATTAGCGGCCCAAGTGCACGATCCGTTCGCTGTTGCTATTGCTTTTGTCGTTTCTGTAGGACGGTGGATCTGACTTTAGTGCCTCCTCCTCGACTGCCCCTGGAAATGCATATAAACATGAGATTTTTCTGCACCTTCTGGGCAGACTATTATTTTTGGATACTCTAACTTAGGGTGTATTAGATGGAAGCATCCTCAAATGAATTTTGCAGGTATTTGAAATTTACTGAATATTTTTTTAGTTTTAATTATTTATTTATTTTATACTATATGTAAAAGTCAGAGATTTGGGCACAAATTATTTAAAGTTGTATAATTGTTAACTGAGTGTGGTGGCGATAGATTTCCCAACTGGTTAGGTTATTAAATTAGCAAATAACACAAAACTCAAGGTATTAACAATCCTTTCTTGTTATTTTCATATAAGTTTTTAGTAATATTGTCTTCCGTTACTGAAGTGTAGCAACTTGTACAACAGTGTAAGGGAATTACAAATTCGACCACTTTAGCTTGTCTTGTCATCCTTTCTTGTTTACTTTTATGTTGCTTTGGCATACCTGGGAGCTCCTCCTAACTAACTAGGCAAAATCACTCATACAGTGCACCACATGTGGTCTGAAGAGCCGAGAACCGGCTCGTCAGGAGCAAAGTCGGGTTGAGCAGGGGCAGGGGATGGGAACGAGGAAGAGAGGACGGAGAAATCTTCCAGGGGCACCCTGCAGCTAAAAGAACGGGGTGTATTGAACCGCAGCAGAAAAGCAGCACGGCCAACAACAAAAGCAAAGTCAAAGCCAAAAGTCAAAACGTGAGCCTGGATTGCAGGCGATCTTGTGTTTTCCTCTCTCCTGTGCCCACCCCTCCAACTCAATCTCCCTCGCTCCCACAAGCCCGCCTGGGATCTCGAAGTTTTTTTTGTGTTCTACCTTTTTATCGCTCTTTTAGCAAGCTAACCGGTGACGCTAACAAGGCAAAGGCAACAACAACGTGGTCGAAGAACAGTCGGAAGAGACGGAGGAAGAGGGTTAACAAGAGGTGTGGAGAGAGGCAGGCAGGAGAGAGCAAGAGAGACAGAGCCCGTGGACTGACGGCGTTATCTGGTAACAACGTGTTACGAATTACTTTTAACAAGACCCTTAGCAGATAAAAACCAGAAAACCGGTCGAGAGAGAGAGCGATTAATTGCGAGAGCAACAAAGAGAGTGGGTCCCGAAAAGAGCGTGCGGTTGGAACGTGCGCTCATTATCGAGGTGAGCATATAAACAGGAAGGAATTGCAATTAAAGCCTGTCTTACTTGGTTCCCGTGATTGCAGAAGAGAGAGTACCGGCGAAGGGGGGAGGGCAGGAGACACCCTGTATTTACCCACCACCGCCCGAAGAAAGTTGAAGAACTTGCAGAAATTTCAGCAGGGTGCACTGGAAAAATCAGGGAGCGGTGGACGGTGAAAGAGAGAGTGAATGGAAAACCTGAAAATATGCCAGACAACAACAGATGCCTCTGAAAACTGGGCGGAAGAGAGGGCGCCTTTGGGAGGGGGTGGCAGTGGTAGGTTGGCATGCGAAACTCAGCACATGTGCAGCTTGAAGAGGCAGAGAAATCAGGAACCGGCTGAGGGGGCATGGGTGAGGGGAGTTGGAATGGGAGTGTTGGTGGAGGGGGAAACGGTAGCTGTCAATCTAGTCAGAGATTTGTCACCAAAAGAGAGAGAGGAATAGAGAGACCAGGAGAAGTTTTATTCAAGGGTTGGGAAAAAATACGGTGGGATAAAAAACAAGAATTTAATAAATACAAGTAAAAATGGTTATAAATATTTGAATAACAAATTTTGAATAATTAGCTTACAGTTTCCTTCTGTATATATTTCTAATTCCAAACAATTTTAAGCTTTTAATGGTTGCCAGTTGTTTAAGTCAGAATCAGATGTGAATAAAAAAAATAACAATTTAGAATACCTAAAGGATAAAAAAATAGTGAAATAAATATACAAATATTAAAGTAAATAAAGGTGTCTTGAAGTTATATATCCAAAACTAACGCAACAGGAAATCGCTGTCGTAAAGCAGATTTACATCGATGATAACGGGGCCATTAAAAGCACCTTAGAAATGCCAAGGGAAAACAAATGCAGCCAATAAAATGAAAACTTCTGCCCATATTTATTTAGCTTATGCAAAAAGTAACGAAATGCGGGGCAAAGCAAACAGCAAAGAAAACCCGACCGTAAACAAAACATTTATTTAGCTGCATTTAACGTATGCTACTATTCGCTCTCCGGCTCTCTCTCTCCCCCATTCAACCGCTCTCGGCAACCAGCATGGCATTCTCTCTCCCTCACGATTCTCTGCGCCAGCGAGCGTACAACTCTTACTGGGCCTTCCAGTTCTCTTTAGACGATCGGAGCGTTCGGTTCAGTGTGTCGAGAATCCGAAAGATACTCGCTCGGGAAGCCAAAAGATACTGCATCGCGCCGCCTAATTACACCTTCCAAACGCCAATTAATCAATGAATATATAACAAAGTGGTGTATACATAAAAAGCTTCCCTTTGTGCACTAATTGTGGGCAATAACAATAGTCGTTAATAAAAAGAAGTTCCATAAAGCAGCCACCAAGTGGCGTCCTCGAAAAAAGCGACAGAAACGAGTTATGAAAATACAAATTGTGGCCGTGCCATGTGAGAATGTGTGTTAAAAATCGCTAAAGAAAATACAAAAACGAGTTGTTATTGTTGCTATTTCGATCTGCGATCGGTGATCGACAAGCGGCCGCTGAAATTGGATTGGGAATAAGCCCCAAACAAGATTGTGGGGAAACATCCATCCAACGACACCCTAACACCTGAGATAGCGACAACATTTGGCGCTACATGAAATTTTAATTAAAAATCTGTCCCAAAATAAAGTAAAAATCACTTGCAGCGGCGAAAAGTTTGCGGGTATCTGTGTATCCGTCAGATACTCGTCCCGCTCGCCCAGGTGTAGCCGGTGCCTGTGTGAGTGTTTGATGTAAGCAGACGTGAAATTGGATTAACTTTGACAGACGCACGCCGGTTTTTAATTACCACCAAAGACTTTTTTTGGATTAACAGCGCAAAGTTGGACCATCTCTCCGAGGTAAATATCACACACACGGGAAAATGGGGACTTCCATTACACTGCGAGTCAAAAGATCAGTTGCGGGAGATCCGTATAATGGGATATGTCAGTCAATGGGGATATACACGAATAAAGGGGAGAACTGATCTTCCGAGGGGTGAACATCCTACGAGATGGAAATTATTGTAAGGAAATTGCTTTGGCCCAAGTTAATTGAATAGGTTTTAAGCTGCTCTGATCTTTGTGGGAAATTATAGAAATACTGAAACCAAATAATAATAAATAAAGCAGGGGAAGGTATCAGAAAGCAGCTCAACATAAAAAGATATTTGTTTTGCGGTTTATTTAGGAGGATGAGCTCTACAAATTGGTTTGGTATAAGGATTATACCAATGAAAACAAATTTAAAGGCGATTTTTGTCAGTTAACGATGAGAATCTTTCAAGTATTTATTTATTATCAGGGTATTTGATTTGAAATAAAAGCACAATACACCTTTTAAGGAATGCTAAAACTGAAACTTTGTAAAGATATTAAGAAATTATGGTTTTCTTAAACGAAAATGTTCATTATAATCGGAATAAATATGGTATTCTGATCAATGAAATATGAATGACCGCAAAGCTCGGGGAATCTTGGTGGGAACTTCCGAGTTGATCCCTTCGAAAATACAACAAATCCGAGGGGTAAAAAACTCATTGAATATTTAACCCCAACAACAGTTACACATCGTTATTTTTACCGTTTTATTCGTTCGGCTCGCCACCTTATCGCCGCTCAATTTCTGTTCGGCCTCACTGTTTGTTTACTCGACAACAGAAATTGCGGCAGTCGGGTTCTTTTTTCGACAATTTTCGTTTATTTCATTCGAATCAATATTGCCGTCAAATGAATGGAGAGCCACGAACTGGAATCTTATCTCCCGGAGGGGAAAAGTGGGGCTCGGAGTGCGTGTGTGTGTCTACATTATTTCATTATTTGTTGTCAAAGTTTTGGCTGCCGAGGCAGCGACTACCAGAAATACTACCAAGCTATCGATAGAGTTGGAAAATCAGAAACACTCAGGGGGAGAGAGCCCGACAGATAGGCAGAGCGAGAGCGGAGATTGCAGGTGCGCTGGCTCTACCTGGAGCAGCTCGGCGTAATCTCTAATCAAGATAAGCCGTTGCATGTCGATCGGTTCATGTTCGAGATGCGGGATTCGAGATCCCCCCCCAGATGGTTTTTCTCTTTTCTACATTTCTTTCTGTTTCCCCATACACTCACTTGGCTGTGTGTGGAAAATTATGTTTCTCTGCGGTCATAAATTATGCGTAACGTGACACCTTCGTCCACAGGTTTCCAATTGGTCGTTAAATATTTTATTTCATTTTTATTGCCCGGCCATTGGTTTTTCGCATGAAGCGCTGCGGCGAAGGACTCGGATCGCTGAGACGAGAAATGATTTCATTAAATTTTCAGTTAACAGCAGACGCTGCCAAGGTTAGGCCCTCGCCAGATCCAGCAAAAAATATCAATTTACATACTGAGACGCATAGGGACATCATGCGGTGCCCGGCTGGCTCGCAGTCCTCCTCCGGGCCAGGCCCGCACTTTCGCAATTCGAAAATTCGAAAAATTGCGCTTTGTCACACAGCAAACGACTTTTGGCCGCCTGCTGGGGCGACACTCAAATGCCAGGTTCTGCTGGTCGCAGATCCAGAGTGTGGCACAGTGGCAAGAGAAGCCTGGAAAAATTCTGGTCAAATAAAGCAATATCTTTATATGAAATTCATGGGCTAAACTTAGAAGATAACAATATAATTTGAAAATAAAAAGTATCTTAAAGTTTTTAACATTGACATTACCTTTGACTCCGATTTATTGCTATATTGTATAGGAGATAGATATGAGTTCCTTAGAACCTCAGCAACTCCTTTTCCTAAGACGGCGCATCCTGGACCACTGTGCACAGTGACCTCCCGTAGCTTTCCGGCATGTCTGGTTCTCCGTCTTCCCGCCGCTCTTCGCGCCGCCTCCCTGTCTTCCGAACAGGTGATCATTTTACAAACGTTCCTGACTACCTGCTCCCGCTGTTCCCTCCGATCCGAGAGTCCCGAAAGTCGGCCATAAATTATGTTTTGTTTGGTTTTGGTCGCTCTTCGCTTTTTGTCTCCTCCATTGGACCCGGCTATAAATTTCTCGTTGACTTTTTCCACTTGTCAGGTCTCTTGATTTTCTTGCTGAATTTCTGTTGTATGGTTTTTTTTTGTTGTTGGCTGGGTGTCTCTTCTCCAGCTTAATTGTGATGGCGAACGGATTATCTCGTTTTTTAAGCAATTGGCTGCTGCGAAAATTTATTGACAAGCGCATTGACACTCTGCCAGCGAGTCAGTCAGTCGGTCACTCACTCAATTCAGTGGGGAGATGTCAGTTGACTTGTCACTCTCGCGGCAGGTTTGTCAGTTTCGTATCCTGTTAACCGTTTTTTAGCCGTTTTCTCTGATCAGCCATGATGGAGCTGTCAGCTTAGGCGCTAATGTGCATACTAATGTCGGATTCTGCTGGAGAATGGACTGCGAAACTATATGGGAATGTTTGGGGATCTTGTTATGGCTGCACAGAAAGAAACCTTAACTGAAATATGCTGAATATGTTGGGTAATGCAGATCATTTATCAATAAAGATATAACAACCAATATTTAGTAGTCGATGTGTCATACAATTCCAAGTCTATGGGGAACACTATCATTATACATGGCAACATGTGGCTTTCCTTCAGTTCCACCTTTTGCCTGTTCCACCTCCGATTGCAATTGGTCCGCGGGCAGTGGCATTATGTGTTCCCGCGATCATTTACCGATCTTGTTATAATTATAAAACCCACAATTGTCTCATTGCGGGTATCGTCTGCCCGAGTCTAATCATGTTGAGGCCCGGGCAACTCCTCCAACGGGCAACCGATAATTTACGGACAACCTGAGCAACGACCCTCGTAATTATAAAAACGTTTCCCTCTCGGTTGCACTCTCCTTTCCTCGCACATTGCTTGTTTAAATAACAACAACATATTGATTAATTTTCGAGGCAGAGTTGAGGACGGGACTTGTCGTGGTGGTGGTTCGGAACGTTGGAGCGGGCCGAAAGCAGGTCTCGAGTCGTCCATCAAACGGGCCAAGTCAACTCGGACCCCGTGCTGCAATTCATCAAACTGCGGGCCAGAATGTGTTGGCCTTCTTCTGTGTCTTGCGGCACCGAGAGAAATAATTTCTGTTACTGAGCCGCTTGTATGTAGAATATAAAAATATATAAGGAAATTAGTAAATAAAATGTTAGTTTAATATTTATTATAAAATTCAGCAAACAAACTTCCTAAATGCTGACTGATTTCCCACAGTAATTACAGATATACAGAGGTACCTTTGATATTAATTTCATTATTATTTGTTTTGCGTTGCTTGATATTTAATTAAGTTGAAAAATTGATTTGTTTTCGATAAATGCTTTCCAGTGTGCTCTTGCATTTCGACTTGGCTCGTTTATTTGATTTATTTTGCAGCTCCTTCAATTTTCCCCCATTCAGTCGTATTATTAGGCTCGAGGCTCTCTCTTTCCCCGCTTTTTTCCCCGTTTGTGGTTGGCGGAGGAAAACCGAAATCAATTTGACATGATTGCCATGGATCATAATTTTTTCTCTCTCCTTTGTCCGCTCGGTGGGTTTCTTCGACGCTTTCTTTGGAGCCCCGGGTTTTTTTGGTGTGTTTGTTTTGAATATTTTGTTTGCCGGCTATTAGGTTTTGATTATTTATGAGCTGGACCCGTGGGGCACACACATGGCTCGTTGGAATTGGCCCGGCAATTAGCCAACACGGACGCCTCTCCAACCGAAAAACGATTATTTGTTTTTAAATGAAAAATCACCAAAAACGCACAAGAAGAGCAGCGTGCGGCGCCTTAGATCCCGTACTTTTATTATTATTTTAGCATGCCTCCAAACTATTTGTCTTTGGCCAACAATCCAGCCAGAAATTGCCTTTTAATGGCAGTTTACTTATTTATTTATCTGTTTATCTTTACGTATTTCAAAGGTTTGCCAACTGCGAGGGCCCCGAAGCTGGCCAGCAAAAGCCAACGAGATCTCCTCTCGACTCCCCAGACCGATTTATCTTTTATAATTTTTCAATAAATTTATTGTCTCTCGTTTTCTTTTTGTTTGCATTTTTGGTCGATTGTTTACGAAAAGCATTTATTATGCATAGTTTGGTTAGACAGGCGAGCAAGCTATCAATTTTTCACCTCTCGTATCTGGCAGATACATCAAACAAAAAGTCGAAACTTGTTGCTTGGCTTCGCGGCGCGTCGCGGCTTGCTAACTGTGTCGCTAAATGTGCCTCGCCGTGTTGTTGGGGAGATAAATTCCATAAAAATCAACAGAAACTACAGCCACACACTCTAAAATCGACGACTACCTCTAACAACAATAACCATGAGAAATGACAAAGGCAAACGACGACTACGACGACGACGCTATCTGAGGGAGAACTGATGATGATTTATGAGCGTCAGAAATCAAGTAGAAAATTACGGTAATAGAAGAACACAAGGCGGACTGCGCACACAGATACGCAGCCGTACAGAAACCCAACATAGATACACCTTCCTACCTGGGCTTCCAATTCCAACTTCAGCGCGCAGGTTAGCCCCAACCACCGCACATTGGTCAATTTTAACTGGAATTTATTTTAGAACCAAAAAGAAAGATCGTCGAGAACACGTTCTCCAGGCACACCATTCGAGGGGGGAAATTACGTTTGATATGCTAATTGCCAATGTAAATATTGATCATACGCCTGGTTGGAGCAATTTGCATTTTATCCGAACAAAACTAAAAGTGTCGGTTATAAATCCACTGGCACAGTCGCACATGTGGGAGAACACAAGCTACAGAGACACTTATTTATGGGGTTCCTCTCCTCGTTCGCCGCGAGTCTAATTCATTTAGCAAGACGACACCTTGTTAGAGCCCCGACTTGCCACGGGATGCGGGGGATCGTTGACGTTGCCAGCTGCCATGCGTGTGGGTTTTAGCTGGAAATGTAGCGACTAGGTGTTAATTTTGTTTGTTAGCCGGTCGCCAGTCCCAACGTTGACTCCCAAGGAACAAATAGTTCACAAACATGGTTCTAAAATAAAAATGTATATTTAAGTGAACCAGACATGCGGGCGGAGTGTGGGTGTTGAAAGGAAAATGAAAGAAGTTTCAGAAACAAGTGAATAATTTAAAGTTGAATTTAAGGGTCATGAAAATGGGAGATGAACTTGTTATTATTTATTTTATATTATATTTATTATAATATTCTTGTTTATTATATTAAAGCATCGATTTGTGTCTATTCATAAGTCGTAATTAATTTAACGCAACTCCAGATACAAGTTTATTAAAGCAGCTTACCGAATTCCTCAGATTTTATTCCGATTTACTGGCCTTCTTAGAAACTTACCCCTGGCAGGTCCTTCCGATCGCCCCTCCTCCCGCAGAGCTGGACAAAAACAAGCCCAATGAAACTTATTTAATATGCCTTATAAAGAAAGCAGTTAATTAAAACGACCCTGTAGGAGGGCTGTTGCTGGAGCTTCCCTTGAAATCAGTTAACAAAAGCCCAAAGATAAACAGAGTCCGCTTGGGGGGAGAATGCAAAGTGAGGGGGCAGGGAAACCGCGGAAAAAGAAACGAAGAAAGAAATAAAAGAGGAGAGCGGACCCAAGTTTAAACAGAATTCAGATCGAGATCCGCGGCAGGAAGGGTTGCCAGGAGACGGGATGGGCAGGCATCATTAATTCTCACCCAAGTGTTGCACGACGACTTCTCCGGACCGCTGTGTGCATATTTCCAATTAAAGCAACTTGCAACTCTAATGAACTTGAAGATATCAATCTACGCGCTGTTAACCCTAAAAAACCGCAGACAGAGGACGCTCCGAACGGCACGAAATAAATGTCAAGCTAATTAAGAGTCGGACGAAAATCTCGACTGCTCGGCGAGCGGCGATCGGGCGTGCAATATTAGTCATAAATATTCCGCCTTGCCCCGCGCAGATGCAACTTTGTTTGGAGGCAGCAAATTAATTGAAATAGTACCAGAAATAGAAGAGCTGCTGCCGCTGCATGTATCCCACAGATACGCATCTCTGGGTTGCATCTACGCACATGTTTCAGTGCCTCTCTTCCTGTCCTGCTGCCTGCCCCTCTGCAAGTGAAAAGGAAGCGCTCGACCCGCGTTAAAACAAACAAAAACATATTTTCCTTATAAACAGAACTCTGAACAAAATAATTTTATTTTCAGCCAGCGCACAGCATCAGGTTCTCTTGTATCTTTGTATCTTCTTTCCTTTGCTACACCTCTCTCTTTTACCCTCGAAAGTGCAGTGAGAACAATGGGATGTGCCAGGAAAATCGGAATTTTACTTATACTTTGGGGGAGTGATAGTCTAAAGATCTATCAAAAATATTACAAATTAAAAAATATTCCTGCAATTTGTAAGATATTTGGATATTATTTTGAAAAGAGGATTTTAAATCAGATCTTAAGATCTATAAATCAATTAACGAGTGTTAAATTCGTAAGCGTATAAATATAGATACTACTTCTTTGTGTTTTACAATAATTCCACTCTAAGGATCTTTCGAACCCCTTTTCTCTCCGTGTACCAGTATCTTTTTCGGGCTCTCGCATCGAAACATAATTAATTTCTGTTTGTTTAAGGTCTGCGCCTGCGACTGACTGTTGTTTCCTGCAAACAGACATGACGATGGCGATATTTGCTTTCTCGGCGAGCCGAGGGAGCCAGGAAGGGGGTTCTGCTCCTTGAGATTCATTGGAATTTCAATTTTGAAAAAAACGATACTCCTCACAATACATATTCATTGTCGTAGTGGCTGGTCGTCGTGTTGGGCATTTAAATGCTCGCTCATAAATTTGCTTTTTTGCAATGTCATAAATTAAACATTTTGGAAACTGATACGTTTCGCCCCTCCCTCTGCCAACTGGCTCTTTTATTCTTTTATTGATCGTCAAGTTGACATTCGACGGGGAGGCAGTGGGAATATTTTGCCATAAATTATGCGCCTAATTAATTGGCCTACAAATTCCAATTCCACTCCGAATCTTTCCCAGTTAATTAGTCAGAGACAGAAAAGCGAATCAAACGATTCTTGAGACTCTCCAGAGCCCCGAGATTCTCCATCTTGATACAGCAGGTTCTTCGAATTTCCAAGACTTTTATGCAAATGTTTTTGTGTGTCGCAGACTTATAGCTTCGAAGTCGCATTCAAATATTCTCAGAATTGGTTTTGTTCTGGCTCTTAAAGCATAATTTCCCAGATTTTTGAAAGCAGAGATTTATAATGACAAGTGGGGTTTATAGGGAAATATAAATGGAAGACTCCGTAAACATATAACAATGATTAAAGTTTTTAAAAATGTGCTGCTCTCCATGGAGACTCTGTCCCCCTTTCATTATATATATGGGGAAATTCCCCTTCTGAAAATAGCAAAGCCAAGAATTCAATTACCAAGAAAACATCCCAACTTTGCCACACATTTCGCCATAATCTCGTGTTTTATCTCAATTAGGCAAGCCCACCAGCCACCAGCTAGCGGTTATAATTAAAAAATTGTCATTTTCCTGTCGTTTGCTTAACTTTATCTGCAATTTGTCACAGCTGAGATTACACCTGGCGAATTGTGCGGCCAGGGGATGTGGGTGCGCAAAGATACTCGTACCATATACGACACGAATCAAAGGCGGCAAGAATAGAACACTGCATTGTGGCTCCCCAGACTTATCTGAGTTCTCTTTGGTTAGGCAAATCTTTTGCGCCGCACACCCACGCCTGCAGATACAGATACAGAAACAGATACAGATACGGATACAGGGCCAGAGACAGCCGCAGATACGGATACAGGGGCAACCTCTTCTGCGGCGCTTTATTTGTCGCTGGCTGATTAAACTTGCATTATATATACACATAAATATATGTACAAAGAGTGCCGTTAAAGCAAACAACAACAACGGCGCGTCTTTAATAGGAAATACAAAAAAAAGAACAGTCACAAGTAGAAAAGTGAGGGAAAAGTTAATTAAATTGTAAGCGAGTTGCTTCTTCTTGGCTTCCATTGGCACACACGCGACTTCTTCATCATCCGGCGAGTGTCTGGCCCCTTAATCCCGTGGCGTGATTAAAGTAGTCCACTTTCGGCTGGGCCCAGGGATACTCCAACTCCCCGGCCACCGCCCGTTTTCCACTTTCCACCACACTTTTCCCCCCTTTTCCTGTTTGCTTTTCGGCAGCGGCTGCTGCCTCTGTTTTTCTTTCGGGGCTTTCCGCTCCCTCCCTCTTTGAAGTGCTGCCGCAGAGACAACTGCAATTGTTCTTTAGCCGCCCACAAATTTACTGGCCAAATATTAACATATTTGCCCGGGACCCAAGGAACATAACTCAGTCCGCAAATTGCGGCAACTCTTTTGGCTTTCTCTCTGCCCCCAACAATCTGTAAGTTATGTCGCCCAGCAGCCCCGCATTTTTCCAGTCAAATTTCCCTGCCCGCCATCGGGCATAAATCCAGTTTTATGCTCATTGCATAATTAAGTTATTTGGCTTTTAATATTTTCTAATTATACGAGATTTATAAACATTTTTTACGACTCCCGATAAACGAGATTCGGGGAGATCTCCAGTGGGGATTTCGCTTTATGGTAGTTGCTTGGTTTAAGCTTTTACGACCACCTCTAAAATCGTCACTTATCAGATAACTTATCAGTCGTTTCGTACCTCTTTTTGCATCTCATTGCAGACCAGCCACAGGAAATCAGCCCGAAAGCAGCTCAACCAACGGAATGGAAAAAATGGTAAGTGGAGTAAAGTTTTATGAATTTTAAAATAAGTTAGGTGTCTGAAAAAATGATAGTATATGAGTCGTAAGAGATTCTCTATGATACAGTTGCTTATGCGGTTTGAAGTCTTTAATAAGTTGCCTTTCGATTGTAGAATTTATGAACACTTCTTTACTTGGTGGCTTCTTCTCCCTTTTGCATAGCAGAAGACATCAGCTAGACGTAAATATAAATAAGAGGCTAGGAAACTTGACCTTTCCCCCGCCAAACACTTTGCCCTTGGCTACTTCATTGCGCTTAGTTTGCCGCACAATGGAGAGAAAAATGCCAGGGCGACCCGACCCCGTGATGGCAGCCAGTGCAATTGACCAAGGAGCAGAGAGCTCAGGGCTCAAGGAGAAGGAGCCGCCCAGCAGTCCGCAGCCAGCATTCAGCATCATCAACCTCGTCTTCGTCTGCGGTTGTCGGCAGTTACTTTTCAACGCCAATTTTGCTCTTCAAAACGAGCCAGCTCAGGGTGCACAGAGAGAAATAAAAAATGAAAATAAAATAAAATGAATATATAGTATAGGTATTTAGAGTGGAAACCCATATCCTTAGAGCAAGTTAAACTGATAATTACTTTATTATCATTATATCAATTAACCTATAAACCTCAGACGAGTTTACATTTTGAAGACATTTCCCCCTGTGTATTAGCCAAGTTTTGGCCTGAGCCTGGTTTTCTCGTTTTTGATGCCGTGGGCGATGCATCTTCAGACGCGACTTGTTGCCCCATTGTTGGCTTACCCTTTTGAGCGGAGAATCTGAGAATATGAGAATGTGGCCGAGAGAGAGAGAGAGCGAGGACCGATTCTTGGGGCATATCTCTTGCCACTTTAACGTTAACGAGCTGTTGACTTCTTTCTGCTTCAGCCCCGGCAGTTGAGTTGCCAAGTTCCCCAGTTCCCTACCTCCAATCCATCATCCTCTCTCATACCCCGTGGGCTGCCTTAAAGCAAAATGTCCTGCCAGTCTAGTTGGCATCTGTCTCCTATTTTTTGTTTGTTTTCTACAGTTTTTTAAACCTGGTTTTGTTCTTTCAGGCTCATTTGTTATGCGAGACATTTCGAAATGTTCTCGCTTGCAATTAAAACCTGAGAATATTTCCATAAATACACACATTGATTCATCATCATCATAATTCCCAATCCGTTCGCCCGATCCTCGTGTCTTTTTTGTTTACAACGCGTTTGTTTGAAATTACAAATAACTAATTTAATATGCCGAGCATGCAACGTCTCCCCTCGCAGCATGTGGCGCTCGACTGCGTCGGGGGAAAGATGGGATTATTCGGTTAATTGAATTATAATTGTAGGCAGGCAGGCATTTCCCCTCTTTTGGCCACTCCCTCGGCGCATTGATCACGTCGATCATGTCGAGCAGTCAATCAATTTCCCAAAGATATTTTCATATTCTCCGTGTCTTGCGGGTGTGTGTACATATAGCATATTGTGTCTATATTCACTGAGGTTCCAGCCGAAAGTTCATTAGAAATGCCAGTGCAGCGGGGGATGAGTTACGTTGTGAAAGCAGAATTGATGTGATATTTAGATTTTTAGGAATTCTTTTAAAAGGTTTGCCAAGAAGGGAATTATTTAATGAAATTTATTACGGGTTGAGGGGTGAGGTTAGAAACTGTCAGGAGAATATTTAACTGAGAATGAATTACATTATTTACAATAATGTTTCCCTTGAAAATAAAAGCCAGAACGATGGGCCAGTAAACCTTCGAAATACCAGAAACTGGCCATCTAGAGTGCTTCTGATATTGCTAAAGTTAAAGGTCCCCAATTCAGTGTAAGATTGGTTTCCTAAACGATATTTTAAGCCAATTACTAAAACCCTATGAATTTCGTTTAGTTTCGAAAGAAATGAGCTAACTT
This sequence comes from Drosophila nikananu, assembly GCA_008042635.1. Taxonomy (NCBI): domain Eukaryota; kingdom Metazoa; phylum Arthropoda; class Insecta; order Diptera; family Drosophilidae; genus Drosophila; species Drosophila nikananu. Next base: position 58,090 of record VNJV01011460.1, read on the forward strand.
CATGCATATTTACATGATTAACATTAATAATATGATAAAGATGCCCCTGTAAAGGCGAATCGTTTTCGGGCAAATCAGTTTGCACCTCGCTGATTCGATTCAACTCAATTCAATGGAAGCGAACTCAACTTTTCTGGCACGTCGGCAATGGCGTCAGTGTAAATAACAGTGGATATCCACCTAAGGCGGATCACGCACCACCGGAGCCACAGTGGAACCACCCGTTGAGTGGGACGTGTGGGGAGTGGATAGGGCTGGAGTGGCGGCGGCACATCATCCGACATCCCTTCGTGCTGTTTCCTGCCCGAAAAACACGCGCTGATTGCTTTGGCTGTTGAAATGCGCTTGGAAAAATAAACCAAGAGCCCAGGGAGAAAGGCATAAATTATTTGATGCAACAAAAACGCTCTGCCTCCGGGAAAATTAAGGTGACCATATGTGGCCGGAGGGCACCCGACTGAGAGCAAGTGAAGCAAGAAAAACAGTTCATAAAATCAACAAACAGCCGAGGCCAAGAAATGGGAATTGGAATAGGAATCCCGGGCAGCACTCGGAATGCCGTGCGGGGAATTCTCGGGCTGTGTTGCTGTTCGTGTTTCAAATAAACTTCGAAATGCATAAATAGTTTACAACAATAACAAGCGGCGATTCCACGAGAAGCCAAGGAAAACAGGAACAAGTGCGTTGATTGCAGCCAGCCGCCTGCACTTTGCAGTGGGCGGAGGTGGGTGAAATCGGGCGGAAACTCGGAAAAGTGGGAGGCTGGGCTATTTTGAAAGCGTCTGCTGAGAGGCCGAGAGTGTGTGCTGCCGAACGGAGAAGGAAAAACGTAGGAAAAGCGGAGGGAATGCGGAATGCAGTTGCATCTGCAGCATGCCAAGAGTCCACAAATTTCCCCGCTTCATGCTGCTCATTTTCCTTTTGTTGTTCAACTCATTTGATTTTCTTGGACCAGGGGGAAATCAAACCTGACCGGGGGGAAAATTTACTCAAACAATGCCAAGTTAAATATGAAGTTTCTGAAAGCTTCCAGTTTTGTAGTAAAACTTTTATTTCTAAATTTTAAATCGCTGCAGCCTTATCTTCCCTACAAATCGCTTTCCATCAGCGATGCAAATAAAAACGAAATAAATAATAAAATTCCCCCCCAGCAGTTCCTGCCACTTCAATTTTCCTGCTACAAGTGCAACATTTTATTAACCCTCGCAACAATTTTCCTACATATTTGGCGCTTTGGCATCGTAAATATTTTTATTGCACGGCCATAAAAAAGAATAACCGAAACGGGACGTTTGGAAAAAAGTGCAATAGACTATCAACAGTTTCACGCCTTCCTCCTCCCCTGCGAACACACGAATATCGGTTGATATTTTCTGTCCGTTTTGTATCTTTGTATCTTTGTTTATGCCACACATGTTACGCCTACGAAAAACTCGTATAAACCGTGGGGGGAAGTGGGAAAACACACACCCAAACCCTGTCGCATGTCCCGCAGGCCTATTGTCTGGATCCGAGTCGAGTTGTTCCTCCATTTGCCAGCCATATGTGGCTGGGATATGCTAATGGCGAAACTTCGTTTCTACCTAGAGTCTGCACCGAGAAAAAGTAGCAAAGTGTTTGGAAATTGTGGGAAAATTGCCTGCATAATGAGTCAGAAAATAAAACTATTCTTTTGTAATTTTATAAGAGTTTTAGAGAGAGTTTGGATACACTTAAGGTTCTTAAGACCTAAGTAAACTTGTAAATACTCTTGCTAACTGAATTATTAAATAATCAATTTGATAAAGTAGTTATTTCTTTTAATATATATTATTTGAAACCTGATGTGATTTTTATTTCTACTTCTAAATACGCATTTAATAGTAGGTAGCTTTTCTAGGCAGAGACTATTTCATATTTTTTATAAGAAGTACAAAATATTAACTAAATTCAAAACTCATATCTTTAAAACTTGACCCATTTGGCCCCTAAAATATTCCTACATTTTTCGATGAGCAAACAACAAAGTCCCCTGATTTGTGGCGTTCAAAGTTCATCTGTCAGCGAGGCATCCGATCCGAGTCCGGATCGGTATCAGGAGTCATGTGTGCTGTCCACTCTCCAAATATATTTTTTAGGGGAGCGGCATTTCCCCTTTGAAATGCCACAAAGTGCCACAAACGAAAACGCGCTGATAAGCCCCCGATTTATTTATGATTTCGTTCGAATTGGGCTCTGTGATGCTTTCATAAATTTAAATTCTACAGTGGCCCTGGCGTTTCAATTAAGCAATTGTTGTAAATTGTTTTTCGATTTTTTCTGGTCGCGTATCGATATTGATATTGATAGTGATACTGAGTGATATATGGCAGCAGGCTGTGTGTATCGATAAGATTTCCGTGTGCCGGCCAAAGGAAATTAGTCAAAGTTGGAAGCGCTTGCATGCAAATTATTGTTATGGTCAATTTGGCCATTAGCCACAGCGCCATAAATTATTAACAAGAGGCAGGGATGCGAGATGCCTCATTGAAATTCCCCTCTAGCCAGCAGGCAGAAGTCCAAAAGCCAAGAGCTGGGACATGTGCCACACATTTCAAATTCACATCTAGACATATACATAAACATAAAAATATATATGCCCCATATATATACGTAGATTCAATTTGGTAATTTGTGGTCTCGCCTTGGTTTATGCATTTCCATTTGGCCTGCAGCTTTATGACTTGAAGAGGCTGCTAAATTAGTTGGAAAATATTTGGAAACGTGTATTTTCTGGGTGGGAAACTGCCCGCGCTATGTATAGAATGCTCTAAGAGGTGGTAAATTAATCAGATTTTCTAAACGATATTCATTTGTTTAACAAAATGACTAATCGAGGTGGTTGGGATTATTTATTCGAATGGTTTATCTGTGGCTGCGACTCAGAGATGCCGCAGCTTTCACATTTTTGATTAATGCGGCAGCGATACTAAATATATTGTTATTGTGTTTCAATGGCATCTCTCAGCTATTTACCAATCGCATTTCATGGCTGTTTTGGAAGCGAAATTTACGGAACTAATTGATTTCGATATTTATTTAAGATTTTTACAAGAAAGCCAAGAAAAACAAACGCAGCAGCAGCCAAGCCATTAAAAGCCATTAACTGAAAACTTAAACGCATGCCAGAGACACACACGAGAACGGAGAAGGGGTGAATGTGAATGCCGGGGCATGTAGGGGTTGTGGGGAAAATCGGGAAAACGGGAAAATATGGCAGGGGCAGACCGGCGACCGGCGACGGTGGCTGCTGCGTGTTTATCGCTTGGCGTCGGGTCGCGCACGCATGCCAACAAAATAAACCCAGCTAGAAATGCCATTAAATGCGAGAGAAAAATACGAAAAAATACGAGAGGAAAAACGCAAACACAACTCGCACATATAATACAAAGCAAGCCAGAAGGGAGCAGGGAGTATCGGGGAAACAGCAGCGTCAAACGAGCATAAAAATCAATGCCGGGCGGAGGAAGAGCCACCCACCGGGATACCAGAGCCCGCGGGGCGTATGCGTAATATCGACTGAGCGGGACAGCGGGACAAATTTATAGCATTGAAATAGAAACCAGACATCGAGACGTCAAATTGCCCACACACACAGCCACTACCCATCGAGCGAGCGAATTTTCAAAGTCAAAAACTACACAAACCACTGCGAAATACGGCGCTGGGCCAAAACAAATAAATAAGAATCCTTTTTGGCAGTGGGCCGCTCTCTAAAAACGGAAATTTATGAGCCATATGAATCGTTGTTTGCATTGCATTAAATTGCATTAATTAATTGCCGGCAATCAGCAATGATGCCGAAATGCGTTGGCGACGCCAAAATAAATAAAATAAACGTGGCCAAATAAATAGCCAAAAATTCGAGCTGAGCCAGCAGATCATGAATTGTGTTGGACATACATACTTTTGGGTCAAATTTTCAGTGGGTTCGGACATAGCAGTGCTACACAGATGGAGAATTTTGCTAAAGAAACTATATTTTCAAAAATTAATGGGAAATTGTACATATTCTAGGGGTTAAATTCTCAGAATTTTGAATTGTAGCAAACCTATAATACACACTTAATTTGAAGCCTTAAAAATGTAATTTAATCATTTTAAATACCCAAGCGATTTTTGGAGCATCTGAAAGTGATTATAAATGTTGTTTTGTATCAAATATTAATATTTTTCAGCTAAATTTTCTTTCCGTGCGTCAATGAAACTTTTTTGTGCTGAAAGCGAGTTTAGTGCTTAATTAAAAGTGTACTCATTCTGACCCGAGCTCAGCAATTAAGCACCTTTCGGTGGAGGTTACACCCACACTAAGGCACAGACACGACCTCTAACCCGATGCCACCTATGTATGTGTCCTCAACCTCACCGCCTCGTAGCTCACCATTAATTATCCATGTCAGCGGCATTTTGTCACACAACAACACGAGCCAGGAAACATCCTCGCATTTTCCGGGCGCATGTTGCAGATATATTTCACTTAATTTCCACACTGACATTAATTAATACTCGCCTGTCCCCCCACGTGTGTGTGTGTGTGTGTGTTTGGAGGAGGTTGTTAGTCGACAACAAAGGGCACTAAAAATGTTTGTACGCCAAATGGGGAGGAAGCCCCTAAGCAGGGACATGCTGGATTGTCAACCCAGAACTTCAGGGGCATTGCAGGCATCACTCATGTACGAATATGTGTGTATTCGGAGCCCCTCTTGTCCTCTTGACGCTTTCAAATGACCATAAAATCGTTTTTATTGCATGTCTCGCAACAGCCGGGAAAACTCTTACCATAATAGTTTCTTGCGCGCTCTTTTTGTGTGTCAATGTCGCCCGGCAGTTGGTTATTTTTTACTGCGGTTCCCCTTAATTGCCGTGCATATGAAACAGCCACCGGGAATGTGGCCCACAGACAAACCGGCGGCAGAGGCGTCGTTAAACCATCTTTTCCTCTTTCCCGCAATTTCAATTAGTTTTCCATCAACAAATATCAGCATATTTTATTTTTTTTAGTGCCCAAAGCTGCATTTACGATTCAATTACTTTTATTACCGCGGCGTGGTGGAATCGGAATTAGCCATAAAACGGTCGATTATCAAATATAACCATAAATGTAAATCGTAGATAAGTATTACAATAAAAACGTAAATATGGCGTGAATGAAGGATCGTTAAATTTAAAATAAATAAATGTCAAGGGAATAAAAAGCCAGTAAAGCCTTCTCTCACCGGATTTCAGGCAACAATAACATAAATTTCAGAATAGAAAAATAATGCAGTGCGGGAAGTACTAAAAACACAAGTACTTGCGGGAAACTGAGTATTTTTATTTAACAAAATGCATTATAAAATCTATAAAAGTGTACATATCTCTCACTATTTCCCATTGGTCATTACTCAGCACTCAATTTATCTCCGTGACACCTCAATACAGGGGAAAAGTCATCAACATTTTTATAGTTCCCTTCGCGCCGTTGTTTTATGAAGCCTTAAAGTTGCGCCATAAAACCCCTTTCCCCCCCGGTTTTCCTGCCGGAAAATTGTTATTTTATAAATGTGCCACATCCTGAAGCAACAAAAATTTTCTTTATTTTTTTGCTTTATTCTTTTGGGGTATTTAATTTGTGCCCCACAGAATGTCCCGCCGATGTGTGGAGTGTGGTGTTCCCATTGTCACAGCAAAATAAGGGGGAAAAGGCAATTCGTTTTTAATTGTTTTTCTTGTGGGCGTGGGGGGCGCGGCAACAACTGTCAAAATAAAAACGCTGCCTCATGCTGCAAAATTTGAAATGGAAAATAAAATCTGCCAACAAACAGGACAACCACCCAAACATGAAGGATGTACGTGCACATTTTTTGCCTTTTTGCGGGGAAGACACTTGACACTCTTTTGTATTTAGTCAGTCAGCCGACAGTTCACACCCCCTCGAAGGCACCCACCCCTTGCACTCCGCTTTCCACAACACCCCGCTTTCCACTGCAGCTGCACTTTTGTCTTGTTATTAGCAAAATTTACCAAAGCAAAGAAACGGGGGCCAAAATCGGATATTTAATTTTATTTCCATGTTTTTGTTTCCCCTCTGATCCCTTACTCTCTTGGATTTTACACTGCAAAAATAATCTAGTTATTTTAAAATGATTTTAACCAGTAAACAAGATGTATAAGAACTTCTTCTTATTATTACTTTTACTCTGAATGTATTTTAATGAGAAGTAACATTTGAAAATGGGAATAAATGTTGATAATGTTGTTGTTCATTACGTTTATAAAGTAATTTATACATTTATTTTCAAAGCTGTTTAGTAAAGAATTGAATGAATTTTTCTCTGTGTATTGTCACCCTTCTGGCTTTGTCCTTTTGCCTGTTCCAGGCGCTTTCTGCGGTGTCACTTAGTCCGCAGCAAGAGTTTTGGCACAAAACAGGGACAACGACACAACAAAATAAAAAAGAAACGAAACAAGGACAAGAAATATTCAATAATAGAAAACCCTAAACGCTGAAATCAACCCCTCGACAACAAACCCTCTCTGCAGGGTGGTTTCCGGGTTCTTCCGGAAAAATGTAGCCAACGAATTTGACATTTGCAAATCGTTTTGCGTGAAGGCCCACCGGACTTGGCCGATCTCCAAGGATCTGTGATTTATGCATTCACCATAATTCATCGTAATTCGTCAAAGGAGCCAAATGAAGCCCCAGAGGGAGGCAGCTAGATAATCACAAACCGCAAAGTCAGGAGGGCGTCCACTTAATTAAAACTTAATTGTAAAGGACTCACGGCGGTTAAGCCTGGGATAACTATGCAAAAAAAGCATTTAATGACGGGCCACATGCACAAACAATTTGCATTCTGCTGAAAGTTTCACAAAGCAACAAAAGCCGCCGAACATCAAAGGGTTCAAAAGTCAGGAAGGAGTGCTCCCGAGCCCGAGCACGACGAGTCCTCTTTGGGAAAATGTTGCAAAAGTGTGACAGCAAAAGCAAAAGCGGGCTGCCGGTGGAAAAAGAAGCACGTTTAAATGTCAATGATTTTAATGGGCGGACGCGCAAAAATCTTGAGCCAGTTTTGTGTTTATTACGTTGACAAAGCTCCCGAAGGGAAAAGCTCACAGGAGACCCGAGCGAGCAGAGCGCCCCCACTTTCCCATTTTCCGCACTCCTTGCTTTTCAGCCATTTGAACTCGCTGCGTTTGTAAGGTCATGGAACTTGTCTGCATTGACTCTGAGTGGTGGGGGAGTGAGGGTGGGTCGGGAGGGAAAACCCCACCTGGTTGGGAAATGAAAACGTTGCCATTGGGCCTCTCTTTCGCTCCCCAGCTACCTGTCTCTCTCACCTGCCGACCCTACCGTGTCGACAAACTGTTTTCATTTTGCGCCGCTACGCGCTTTTTGATGCCGCCGCCAACAAGGCAAACAGTTGCTCCTGCTCCAGCTCCAGCCCCACTGCAAGCTTCCCCGCTTTTCACGGCGAGTTTTTCAATTGATTTTCGCGGTTTGCTTTTGCCAAGGCCACTGCTGGCGGGCGGAAAATGGGTGCGGGGCGGACTGTTGCACCTGCGAGCCCTTCGAGTTTGTTGCTGCTGCTTCAACGCTTCTTTGTGTGCTGCATTTCGATGGTTCGCAAGGGGGGGATCTCCCAAAAAATATATATATAAAAAGTGTACAAAAAAAGAGGAGGAATTTTCCTCCATAGAAAGTTTAAGTGCTTTGTGGTTGGCAAGTTTTTCCTTTTGACTCCTCCATGTTCCGCTTCTTATTCCGCCAACGATTTCGACTCGTTTTTTCGAACTTCGCCTTTGATTGATTGATTGGCCTCCATTGGGGCGATAAGTTATCGATTAGCATTCTCCTCTTTGACTCCGAAACGACGACGGTTTATCGTTGCTGTTGTTGTCCCGGCCATTGTTTGGTTAATTGCTCATCATCATTATCTGGAGTGGAGCCCCGGACTTACATCCTCCGCTTTACAGTCTTCGGGTAAACTGTACTTGTTAACGATATTAGCTGTTAAATGTTTATGGTTCTTTTAAAGGCTGGAAGGGTGGGGTTTTGCGGAGTTATTTCACTGATTTGGAAAGTTTTTACTGCCCTTTTAGGCAGTAAAGCTTAGGGCCCTATTGAGCTCTCATTGATATGAAGGATTTGTGTAACAATTAAGAAGCTTACAAAGAATATTTAAACAGCTTCAGTTCCCATTAATTTTCTTCTGAGTATCACTTTTCCTTAAAGGTTTAAAAAGACAAGAAAGTACATTTTTTCTCATAGAGTTGAGTTAATATCACACCTTCCTGGAACCGCACTCAGTGTTCAGTTTGTTTGCCATGGGTGTTGACTGTACCTGCAGCACTTGCTACTTATTTGCTCGTTGGTGTCGTCTTCCCGCTGTGCCTTCAGCTTGTTTGTTTAATTAAAACAGTCAGGTTGTAGTTGTCGTTGCTGATGCTGTGCTGCCAACTTTGGTAACAGCTTCCGCCCGACGAGGCGAGACGGGACGAGACGACCTCTTTAGTGCAGTGAAGCGCAGCCATTCACCGATCGGGGATCTCTCCACAGGTAGACACACTCCCATACATACGTACATGTATCTGCATTCTCGAGTCTTTAGCAAACATGGCCAGGAAAGTCAGAGCCAGATCTGTGAGCCATCTCGAGCTGGAGAGCTAAAGAGCTGGAGAGCTTGGGCACACATCGTTGAGACTTGTTGGCAGCGTGATTTTGTATAAATTCTCCCCGCACAATGATTGGCAAAAAGACATGGATTCGGTGCGAGTAATAATTTGTTACTCGTAACGAGCTTGTAGCGTCTGAGCCGCACACGCTTGTTAACAATTAAATAAACAATATGAGTCTGCACTAAATACGCGGGCCAGAGAAACTCCGAATCACAAGGTAAACATGGCCAAGTCGATCGGCCGAAAACAAACACTGGGAGACGCAGAGGAACGTGGAGTCGGAGTCCGAGGCGATCCATTCGTCACCGCCACTTGAGACATTTTTCTCTATTAAAAACAATATTTATGCATTCTGGCCTCTCCACTCGAGAGAAGCACGTTTGCTATTATTTCCAGGCCATTTCCCATGAACACAATCCACCTATTAGCCGTACTTGTTGGCCAGCAATCAGAACAGGGCCCGGGACCGCTGTGTTTCCAAAGAGGACCCCAGATCCCAAGTGCCGGAGCACACTCGAGGCTTTAATAACAGGAGCAAGTGCCACGGTGGTTGCCTCCACCACACCGCTGGCCAAATGTGGAAGCAGCTCTGAACATGAACATGAACGTGAATGTGAACGTGGCTTTTCCATAACCAAACACATGTACATACGCCGGTTGCCTCTTTATTTTCATTTCGGTCCGGTCGGGTCGGGTCTGCCATTTTAGTCACGTTCCCTGCATTTCAATATGATTTTCCTGCGTCGGACAAACCAATTAGACTTTCCCCGTTCCTTCCGTTGGGTGATTGTCGCATTGTTTTGGCTTGCGGCTAATTTTCACTCTCCGTTTGGAGAAAATGGTAATTCCCCGGGCAGTGCCAGCACTCGATTTCCTGCACATCGCTTTATTACATTTAATTCGGGGAATGTGGTCGTCTGACTCTCTGACATTCCCTTAAGAACAGACTTGTATCTAGAATAGTTTTAAATTTCAAATTATGCCACTCCAACCTTGACGTATGACAGCCACCGGATTCTTTTCGGTTTCCATCTGCCAGCTGAATTTGTCACCCGAGTAGGAGGCCATTGCGCAATCATCATCTCCACAGCCGATAGACGCCTCCATCGACATGGATGTGTACCCACTTCTCGCCGGATGCATTTGCTGTAATCGATAGCCGGGCTGTCGACTCACGCCTGGCATTGTTTCTCACGATCCGATTGCCGATTGCCTGCCGCCCACATTTCGATATTGGATTTCAGCGTTTATTTTTGGCGCTACCCTCGAGTTGTAATCACAACACTTGGGCCTGCGCCTGGGCTTTCGCTGTCCTAGAAACATTTTCCGTGGCGTATTTACTTAATTATTTCCAAGTGCTCGGCAAACATTTTAACACGAAAAATGTTTCACTCTGCAACTTATTTTTCGGGGGGTTGTATTGGCCAAAGGGACCGCCGGGGGATGGATGATGGACGACGACGACTGACGCACACACAAATGTTATTAATTAAAATGTCATTCATTCAGGCAAAACAATGAAAGGACTTTCTGCTGCGAAAAGTGTAAAGTATAAAGCGGGGGAGCGGAGCAGCATAACAACTATACTTTATTCGCAGCTGCCGTTGACAGTTTTTCCATGCTTTAAAGTCCTCAGACTTCAGACTCTCGAGTCCCGAGTCCGGACCACACGCAGCTGAGATCCAGAACTGAAACCGAGACGAGATGGCCGCAAAAGCCACAAATATGTATGTCACTTGACACTTGCTTAAAACTGTATCTCGTAGATAAAATTCGTGACTTTGAGAAGCACAGAAGCTGCTGGCGAGTAAATTGCCCTTCACTCCGGTCGGTCCAGCTGTCAATTTTGGGAGCTAGTATCCCTTTTGGCATTGGGGAGCATCTCGGAACAGCTGCCAGGGGACTCGACCACAAACCGCTGGCATCGACAGCGGCAGCTGCCACACCGGGCATAAAAAAGGTGTCACCCATAAACATAATGCTTACTTTGGGTCGGGAATGAGCCGACTTGATGGGTGGCTTTGCAGCCTCCATTTTGAGTGCGCCGCAAGTGAGCAATTGTCTTGAATTAATTTCTGCCTCATCACATCCAATCCATCAGCGTTTCACACCCTTCTTCAGATGGAGAGCCCAGGCAAACACTTTCATCAAGCACACACTGAGGGAAAATAGAGCTAGTTTTAATTACTGACAATAACTGGGGAAGTGAAGAATGCTTTTTGAGGATATAAGCATTTTCTGTTTAGATAAAGTTCATGTTTTAAAGTAATCAATTTGGTTTTTCTACAGATCTCAGAACACAGATTTAGTCAAATTTAGAGAAGTTCAGCAAGTTGTTTGTACATTATAATTAGCAGCTAACTGTGCTACCAATCGGACTTTATTATTCACAGACTTTAATATTAACAGAAGCCATTTGAAATCATAAATTAAAAATGTATTTGTAAAATATAGAAAATGCATTTAGATATTGTAATATAATTAGTTTTAGCTTCAAGAGTAAACATTGAACATAAAGTTCAAAATTAATATTAAAAATCAACCGAATTATAGTTTCAATTTCAATAAATTTACTTCAAATCAGTTCATTCTTAGTTCAGGAATAAGCATTGAAAATATGTATTATATTGTTAAAGTTCTCTATGGCTTCTACTTAATTCTATAATTTGAAATCTCAGACTCTGCAACAATTTTCCTCAAGTGCACTTTAACCAAACGCTTGCAGCCAGCAGACGCCGTCAAATTTAATAAAAATCACTGATTTTGATTGATGCGCCTCTTGGTCAGCAGCAGCAGCTCCAGAATGGGAATTGGACTTCGAATCAGCAGCAGAATCATCAGCGGGGACAGCCCGGCAGCGTCAGCAAATATTGGCAGAAGGGTTGACACTCGTTGAGGAGGAGGAGGAGGACGCTGGCGACGGTGGTAGAGATGCGGGGTTGGAGTGCCGAGTGCTTGACATGTGACATGGACGTGTCGTCCAAGTGTCGCTGCGCTCAATTGAAACAAATGAAGCGCAAAAGTTCTCCGGCGAGAGACCAGAAACAGGAAAGAGCAGTTACTCCATCCGCGATCCATTATGACCGCTGTTGCTATTCCACTTACTTCCCCGAAGTCTGTTGGAAAATCTAGAGTTGAAAATCAGTTGATTTTCGGCAGTCGGCCAGTTGAAAGCTAAAAGATGTCTGTACTAATGGGGTTCTTGAAGTAGGAAACAAAATTCAGGATCAAAATTCCATCAAATGTTAAATTTAAAATGATTTATTAAGTCGCTAGATAGCTAAGGATTACCTACCTTCCAATAACTAACTAAGAACTTTCCCCTTCTTTACTTCCAGTTAGACCACGCCGTTCGTCCAGCGTTGACGATTTGACGCTGAGCTGTGTCTGGACGAAAGAAAACCCGACTCTCCGGCTCTCGAGGCGCCTCCACGCGGAGCGAGGTGCAAGCGCAGAGAAGGCCAGCAAGGTGGAACTCGGCACCACCACCACCACGGCACAACCCGAGGGGTTCCAAGTCACCCAAAAGAACTACACTAACACGCACAAAATGAGCCACAATCGACGGGGACACGCCCTCGCACTCGTCCTCGTCCTGATCCTGACCTCGTGCCGGGCGGACGGACCGCAGCACAGTCCCGACCATGGCATGGGCATGGGCATGGCCGGACATGGCCTGGACGCCAGTCCGGCGCCAGGCTACGGGGTGCCGGCCATTCCCAAGGACCCCAACCTGCGGTGCGAGGAGATCACCATACCCATGTGCCGGGGCATCGGCTACAACATGACGTCCTTTCCCAACGAAATGAACCACGAGACCCAGGACGAGGCCGGCCTGGAGGTGCACCAGTTCTGGCCCCTGGTGGAGATCAAGTGCTCGCCCGACCTCAAGTTCTTCCTGTGCAGCATGTACACGCCCATCTGCCTGGAGGACTACCACAAGCCCCTGCCCGTCTGCCGGAGCGTGTGCGAGCGGGCGCGCTCCGGGTGCGCGCCCATCATGCAGCAGTACAGCTTCGAGTGGCCGGAGCGCATGGCCTGCGAGCACCTCCCGCTGCACGGCGACCCCGACAACCTGTGCATGGAGCAGCCCTCGTACACGGAGGCGGGCAGCGGCGGCAGCTCGGGCGGATCGGGAGGCTCCGGCGGCGGCTCTGGCTCGGGCGGCAAGCGGAAGCAGGGCGGGAGCGGCTCCGGCGGAAGCGGGGCCAGCGGCAGCGGTGGCTCCACCGGCAGCGCCAAGTGCCGCGGACGCAATTCAAAAAACTGCCAAAACCCCCAAGGAGAAAAGGCAAGCGGAAAAGAGTGCAGCTGCTCGTGCCGCTCCCCGCTCATCTTCCTGGGGAAGGAGCAGCTCCTGCAGCAGCAGGCGCAGTCGCCGATGATGCATCATCCGCACCACTGGTACATGAACCTCACTGTGCAAAGGATCGCCGGCGTTCCAAACTGCGGCATACCGTGCAAGGGACCGTTCTTCAGCAACGAAGAAAAGGACTTCGCCGGCCTCTGGATAGCTCTGTGGTCGGGTCTGTGCTTCTGCAGCACGCTCATGACCCTAACCACATTCATCATCGACACCGAAAGGTTTAAGTACCCGGAGCGGCCCATCGTCTTCCTCTCCGCCTGCTACTTCATGGTGGCCGTCGGCTACCTGTCCCGGAACTTCCTGCAGAACGAGGAGATCGCCTGCGACGGCCTGCTCCTGCGCGAGAGCTCCACGGGCCCGCACTCCTGCACCCTGGTCTTCCTGCTCACCTACTTCTTCGGCATGGCCTCGTCCATCTGGTGGGTGATCCTCAGCTTCACCTGGTTCCTGGCCGCCGGCCTCAAGTGGGGCAACGAGGCCATCACCAAGCACTCGCAGTACTTCCACCTGGCGGCCTGGCTGATCCCCACGGTGCAGTCCGTGGCCGTGCTCCTGCTGTCGGCCGTGGACGGCGACCCCATTCTGGGCATCTGCTACGTGGGCAACCTCAACCCGGACCACCTGAAGACCTTCGTGCTGGCCCCGCTGTTCGTCTACCTGGTGATCGGAACCACCTTCCTGATGGCCGGCTTCGTGTCCCTCTTCCGGATCCGGTCGGTGATCAAGCAGCAGGGCGGCGTCGGGGCCGGCGTCAAGGCGGACAAGCTGGAGAAGCTGATGATCAGGATTGGCATCTTCTCGGTGCTGTACACCGTCCCGGCCACCATCGTCATCGGCTGCTACCTGTACGAGGCGGCCTACTTCGAGGACTGGATCAAGGCCCTGGCCTGTCCCTGTGCCCAGGTGAAGGGGCCCGGCAAGAAGCCCCTCTACTCGGTGCTGATGCTCAAGTACTTCATGGCCCTGGCCGTGGGCATCACCTCGGGGGTGTGGATCTGGTCCGGCAAGACCCTGGAGAGCTGGCGCCGCTTCTGGAGGAGACTCTTCGGGGCGCCCGACCGCACGGGCGCCAACCAGGCGCTGATCAAGCAGCGTCCCCCGATCCCGCACCCCTACGCCGGCTCTGGGATGGGCATGCCCGTGGGCTCGGCGGCGGGCTCGCTGCTGGCCACACCATACACCCAGGCGGGCGGCGCCTCGGTGGCCTCCACCAGCCACCACCACCTGCACCACCACGTTCTCAAGCAGCCGGCGGCCAGCCACGTATGACATGGAGAGTCGGGGGGAGCATCGACCATGGGCGGCGGCACCCTCGGCGGCGGCGGCGGCAGCACCATTGGGGGCGGCACCCTAGGCGGCGGCAGCGTGCTGGGTCACGGCACGGCGATGAGCAGCAGCACGGTCGGCATGGGCCCCTGTCCCCCCGGCACCATGATGCACGGAGCCAACAGTGGCAACGGCGGCAATCCGGGCAATGTCTACGGCAACGGCAATGGCAACGGCGGCGTGGGCGGGCAGAACACAGCCCCGGGGTCCGTGATCGACTCGCGGGCCGTCTCCGTGGTGGTGACGCTGCCGGGCGGCCCGGGTGCCCAGCATCCGGGCCAGGCGCTCAGCGACTACGGTCCCATATAGTTAATGGTACGCCCGGACACCGCGCACTGGGTCTCGACCAGCAGCTTCAGCCAGCTGTAGCCGCTGAAGGTCGTCGAATCGCACGCCCGGCCTCTGTCTCACTCGCACACTTAGGCTCTCGCTCGCACACACTCTCCATCCCTCTCTGGCTCTCAGATTGCCTTTTCCCTATCTCTCTCTGACTCTCTCTCTAGTTAGCAAAGGTTTGAAGCAATGCCATATTAATTCGTGTAGCCGTAGATTGTTTAATAAGTAGAAGGGATCCTGTTTCTATTACCAATTTGGGGAATACTTTATGGAATTTGAAATCAGAATTTTGGAAACAATGAAGTTTATTTTATTCTGAGATCATGAAATTCATACAAATTCCACGTGAAAATGGAAGGGTATTTGGATTGGCATTAGAAACAGGGTCTAAACAAGGACCTTATTATACCAAGATGCAATGATGTATCTAAGAATTTGTTGTGCAAAGAACAATTTTTACGGCTCTCTTCTCAGAGAGATCTACAATACGAGAGAGCGACTCTAGAGCGGTCTTTCTCTCTTTAAAGAGAGCTTTAAGCCTGCGAGACGATTCAAGTGGCGTTACTCATCTTGTTATTATAAGGCCTCTGTTCATAAGAAATCACTTGAGATAAACAAGCATTCTGAATACACGATTCTAGTCCACAAAACCTTTGTCTTCAACAGCAGATGAGCAGAGCTTGGGCGTAGCGAGTCGGAGACTCTCCTCCAACATTCGATGAAACCCAGTTGACGAAGCGCGTTTGTTCCACCTGCCGTTCGCTGCTTTCCTATTAACGAGAATAATTTAAAAGCACACACCCATTTTTTGTTGTTATTTCCCCTCTACGAACACACTTTCCTCAACGAAATAGACTGAGAAACGCAAAACCAATTAAGCAACCGCCACGTAGAGAACTCGGGGGTAAAGTTAGGAGCGGAATCTGCCCACACTGCCAAGTCAGAGCCACGAGCCATATTTCGAAATTACAACTAACTTTTAATCAAACTAACTACACTATTAACCTTAACCTAAAGATAAACATTAAACATAACGAACGGAAGCAAAAAGAAATAAGAAAGAAAACAATAAATACAAAAAAAAGGAATCCCTTTGAATGCCCGTAGGAAGTTAGTTGCGATTCAGGGTTGTCGCATTATCAAAGAGCCGGCGGCCAGTGTTGCCAGAAACCATTTGTAAATTATTTAACCTAACCTAAGGCATTATCGAACACTAGTTTTTGTAAATATTTTCCAACCGCGCCTAGTTTGTAGTCGACTTTTTGTTGAGAGATGTGGAAACCGTGGAATTAATATAGTAACTTGCATTTCAGCATCAAAAGCAACTCTGCATTTAAGCTCAAACATTGAATTTAATTTTTACAAAAACCCAAAAAGCAACGTACTACCAAACCCCGTATTCCCCTCTCCAAACTAATATATGAATAAATGAAATTGCCAACTTTTGCAGCCAACGCAGGGCATTTTTGCATTTACAAAAGCAGCAAAAGAAAAATTGTATAAAGTTAAAACGTTTATATAAGAGTATTAAATTAAATGTAATCCTAGTTGTAAGCGAGAACAGAGCGGCAAACAAAACGAAATATCTATCAAGCATTAAAAACTATTGTCTTTAAATTTAATATTTATATTACGTGGTAAAAGCAACAATTTAACTGTTGGCATTTCAAACCATTTCAAAACGAAACAAAACAGAGGACGAAAGAGGATGTTCGGCAGAATATATTATAAAGTATATAGCTACAACTATGTGTGTAATGTTTTAAGCACCTATAACTACTTCTATAAACAGAATAAACAGAAATACGAGAAAGCTGTAATAAAAACATTATACAAAATATTCAGTTTTCAGTTCTTATTTAATTTCTTATCGTTTCCACTTATGTTTTTATGCATGACAAGTAAGTATTTTTCGTTGATTTTTGGTTGATTCGTAGCCCCTACAAGAGAGTCCCTCAAACACTTATACGTATCATTAAAACGAAGCTCTCCAAGTTAAGCAAGCAAAGCGTAAACATTTATTAGCAAATTTTTCTACACGACGTACAATGTTTAATAAACTTAGCAATACATGCGAACAGCCCCAAGTCCCATATGACACTTACGCGTACTACTTGATGTTGTTAATAAGCTTAAAGAAATATGCTAGCTAGTAGCGTTTAGTTTAGTTCCCTAAGAAGGTGCGCACCTGCACCTCTCCCTTAGTTCGCGGCGTACATAGCAAACGCTTTTATCTATACTTACAAATATTAAAGGCTAACGAGTGTAACGAATATACGTAAACCAAAAACCAAAAACCAAACGAGACGGTAAATGTAAAAACAATGCAAATATAGTTCAGTTTAAGCGACTCGAGATATTTTCCGTTGATTTTTGTGATTGAGAATTCATTTACTAAATTGATGAACAGAAATTGATTGCAATTTGCGAATGTATACGATTTTAATTTTAAAAAGAAATATTTCATAGCGGAGTGGAAATTAGATTGATAGGTCGGGATAGAGCGGAATGGAGAGCTGGACGGTTATCGATGGATTAGTAGAAGCCACTCGGAAACCAGAAACTTGGCGTCAAGCGTAGTTGTGAATTGTATTTTGTGAAATGTAATTTAATAACAAAATAAACAAAGCCCAAAGCAAATATATATACAATGCATATTTAAATGAATCGAAAGTGCGCACAGAAAAACTGGCAGCGGAATTCTTTAACGAAAATTCTTGCCGACATTATTTTATTTACAAGGAAAATGCATTTTAAAGATACAAATCTAAATCAAAACAAGGCGAGGTAACGTTGTTGATTGTGAATCCACTTTTATGCACTCATAAAAACATATAGCAGCCACATACAAGTCGAGAATCAAATGCGTTAACAACAACAACAGAATATACGAAAGCATCCGCAAAAACAATAATATTAAATACATTTGTAATTGAACAAGAAAAACCATTTAAAATAAAATTTAACAACATAACAACTCGACTTTACTTTGGTGGGGAAGGGCTGAAGAAGCTGGGCAGAGCAATTGGGTTTGCAAAATATTATGTTCCTTACATTCATTATTATTATTTATTTATTATGTTTAAATAAAATGAATTGTTTTTGGCCAAACGATGAATTTATTAAACTTTCTAGTTTTGAAGGCAATTATCATATTTTTAATTTATAAAAAGTTCATAGCTTTGTGGTCTTCTGGGGGATTGATTGGCTAAATCCTTTATATTCCGTTTCGCCATTAAAATACGGAATAAAGGATAGTACTATTTTTTTTTTTTTTTAAGGGGGGATTTCCGTTTTGAATTAGTAAACAATTTTTGCAAAGAATTATAAATTAGGTATAAATTAATAACATTCACATGCTAAAAAGTGCATAATAAGTTTCCGCTCTTCCTGGAGCAGCGTCTGCTGGCTGATGCGATGTTGTCTTATCAGCGTTTCGCTTTGGGTTTCATTTTGGGCATAGCTTTAATTTAAAAAATTTTATTTTTATAAAGTCACTTTGAATAAAGTTTAGTTTTCGTTTTTGAGTGATTTTTCTCTGATTAGAGAGCTACTTACAAGAATTAGTACATACGTTTTGCTTTTTCCTTTACATTTCACGATTGTTTTAAAGGTAGCTATATGATATATGTATAGACATTTGCATAAAATAATAACGGAAATTCTAAAGTTATAATTTTTGTTCTGATCATTTTCCGATCATTATATATAGAATGGGAAATAGTCAGAAGACTATCTGCAAAATTTCATTCAGATTTAGATTTCAAAACTGAGGGACTAGTTTGCATATAACCGGACGGCGGGCTAGATCGACTCGGCTCTTGATGCTGATTAAGAATACATTTAGTTTATATAGTCGGAAATGCCTCCTTCACTGCGTTGCAAACTTCTCACTAAAATAATAATACCTTGCAAAGGTGTAATAAAAGAACTTTACTGTTTATTTATTTTATTTGTATATACTCAGACAAATAGCCGTGTATATTATTTCAGAACTTTAATTTTTTGTATACTACTCATTGAAGTTATCGGTAAAGTAAATTACAACTTAAAATTTTATAGAAAAGGAATATTTAATGTAATTAGATGTTTTACTAGTTGTACTAGTACTCGCCTATGTTGCACCACATCATCCCGCTTTTGGGGCGTTGAGGGCGCGAAGTATACAGAAATTTCGCTTTTATTGCATTCTTGGCCTGTGGGCACACTAAGATGTTCCAGATCCCACGACCGATTAGTCCGGCAGCTCTATTCGCTCGCGACTGGAAAGTCTGGTAACACTGTAGCCCGCGATAGCATGTCTGGCAGTGCGAGAGCTCACGACCGAATCGATTATTTGGCTCCCCAAGAGTATGCTACAAAATTTGGTTGTAAACTGTAGTATACTTTTCGGGTTTGCGTTTTAGGTGTTATGTCGGTAAGGCAGAATATAAATGGGCAAAGCAGTGCGACAACTTTCCCTGAAGCAGTGAGGCAGCAGTATGCAAGTTTCATATAGCAAAGCAGTTTATGCCAAGTAGGCAGTGTTAATTCTTAGTCAATTCGGGAACCGGAAGTCGGTAAATGGGTTCTTATCACTACCGACGAACTATAAACTTAAACGTTTTTTCTCTTACTTTTGATTATTATATTGATGACGTCGATTTTGGCATTTCTTAGATAATATGCTTTACTATTTTAGCAAAGTTTATCAAATAAATAACAAAAAATATCTACATAATATTTTAAAAGAGCAAGGATAATTCTGTCTTTCTATGAAAATGTCACCAAGTTCACTAGTGTTTATAATTATCTTTTATCTTTTGCATCCTATTTACAGAAAGACCTAGTTAAAGCAAATCTAACGTTAATGATATTTAAGGATATACATATATGCTTTATAGGTTTGGAATGACCTCCTTATGTAACAGATGCTTTTAATTAGAAATAAGTTAAAATACCTTTAAACCGGAATAGGATATGAAAATTCTAGAAACCCCTTAAATTTTCCTACAAAAAGTTAGCACCTTCTATGAAGACATTTCGTGTGTTTCGGGTGCCCCCTCGAAACGAACACAAGTAAACAGAGCGGTGAACTGGACTTGTTGAGCAGCTGCAACAGGTGATATGTCCTAGCAACGCAGCGCAAACAGCGTAAAGGAGCTCAAGTTCAGCTGTTGCATTGGCAACGGGCGTGCGACGGAATGTTTAATCGATAGCCACCAACGGACAAGGACCACGCCATAACAAACAGCAAATTCCAAGAGCAGCCAGTTCCTCCAGCAATGTCGCGCTACAAAAAGTGATTGGAAAGCGGAAAAACCCAGGCTAAACTGAGCGCGCAAGGATCGGGATCGAATCATGGGGAATACGGAGAGCAACGTGACCAGTGGGGTGAAGAAGCAGGCGGGAGTCTCCACCCAGGCCCTCTACAAGTTCGTGAACCTCAAGGGCGGCGGCCTGCTGGTGGACATGATGAAGAGGGCCTGCCAGACGAAGCAGTTTGCCGAGATAGATCACGCCATCAAGACCAAGGTGGAGCCCTTCCTGTACAACAAGGGCGCCGGGCGATACTTCCCCATCTCGAAGCTCGTCCTGCTGCGGAACAGGGATCGGCCGCGCACCCGCCAGCTGCCAGAGATCCGGGCCCTGGAAAATCCCGACGACGACTTCAATATCCACGACTACTGCCCCGAAGTGTCCGAGGCCGAGTACATCTCCAATCCGAGTGCCTATCGATTCGTCTGCTGGGATCTGAATGTGAGTGAGCATTACAATTGATTCAAATATAATTGAGGTCATAAAACACAATAACCGAAAGTGTCCTAAAGCACATGCATTTTAAAGGACAGTTTGCCAAACTTGAAGTAGCTTTAAAATAATTTGAGATATATTGGAATACAAATATAGAATGAAATCATTCAGATACATAACTTTTTAATACGTTTTACCAGATATATGGACTGGAGTTGATCAATATAAGAGATTCTTACACTGTTATTTTCCACTTGTCATACTTTATATTCTTTTAAACTATCCCCTTTTTCAGATGCGCGGTGCTGTTGGCGAAACCATCCTCCATTTGTGCCTGTTGAACGCCTCATCGCTGCACGCTGATCTCGCCAAGCGACTGCTCAAATTCTATCCCAAACTCATTCTGGACATATACATGAGTGACGAGTACTACGGAGAGAGTGTCCTGCACATAGCCATCGTCAATGAGGACCCGGCTATGGTGAAGTATTTGCTAGATGCCAATGCAGATGTCCAAGAGCGGTGAGTGTAATAAACTCTGTCTCAGTTGATCAATTTCTTAATTTAATATTCCAGCTGTTGTGGCGCCTTTATGTCAGCGGAGGACACAAAGTTCTCGCGGACAGATTCGCCAGATCACGAGTACGTGGCCCTGTGTCCCATGACCAACTACGATGGCTATGTCTATTGGGGGGAATACCCTCTGAGTTTCGCCGCCTGCCTTTCGCAGGAGGAGTGCTTCCGTTTGGTTTTGGCTCGAGGAGCCGACCCCGACTTCCAGGACACCAACGGCAACACCGTTCTCCACATGCTGGTCATCTACGAAAAGATCGAAATGTTCGACGTGGGCTACGAGGTGGGCTCGAATATCCACGTGAAGAACATACAAAATCTCACGCCCCTCACCTTGGCCGCCAAGCTGGGCCGAGTGGAGATGTTCTTCCACGTGATGAGCATCGAGCGGGAGATCTACTGGCAACTGGGAAGCATCACTTGCGCCGCTTATCCCCTGCTGATGATCGACACCATCAACGAGGAGACCGGCAACATTAACAAGGACTCTGTGCTGAATTTCGTGGTGTTCGGCGACAAGCTTGAGCATCTGGAGCTGCTCGATGGCGTGGTCATTGATCTGCTCAAGACCAAGTGGGACACGTTCTGCAAGTCGCGGTTCTACAAGCAGTTCTACATGTTCGCCTTCTACTTTCTGATCTCGCTGTTCAGCTTTATCCTGCGACCAGGACCGGACAACAGCGACGAGGAGGAGGATGGGGCCAACAGCACCACGGTTAAAAGTGATCTGTACAGACAGAATGGGTCAGAGTCCTTCCACCGTCAGACTAAAAGGGGATCTCTGAGTACCGAATACAGTATGTTTTGTGGCTAATAGTAGTCCTTATTTTTACCATAATTATTTACCTCCTTTCAGAAACCTTTTGGCTGAACTTTACCGACTACTACGATCCCTCGGAGGTGGAGGTCCTGCCTGCCTGGTGGGAGAGCTATGCCCAGTGTCCCTTGATGAATCTCGAATCCGATTTGGCCAAGCTCCGAATTATGGCGGAGCTAATCAACTTTGTGGGAGCCATACTTTATCTTCTGGTGGCTCTGCGCGAGGCCCGTTTCTTGGGCTACAAAATGTTTATTGAGAATTTGGTAGGTTTTTGTAAATTAATTTGTAATTTAATTTGTAAATTAATTTAATAGAGTTGTGTATTTAATGGCTTCTCCAGATGACGGCCCCTTCGCGTGTGATGTTTCTGTTTTCGTGTGCCCTGATGATGACCATCCCCTGGCTAAGGGTGTCCTGCCTCACCGAGATCGATGACCATGTGACGGTAGTCATAATGCTAACCACTGCTCCGTACTTTCTGTTTTTCTGTCGGTGGGTTTTGTGCTTTAAATATAAACATTTTGTGTAGAATTTAATTATATATCCATTGCAGTGGCTTCAAGACCGTTGGTCCCTTCGTGGTGATGATATACCGCATGGTGATGGGAGATCTGCTGCGATTCGTCTCCATCTACCTGGTGTTTGTGCTGGGCTTCTCACAGGCCTTCTACATTATCTTTCTGACATTCGACAACCCATCCACACCGGAGGACCAGGATGCGGAATCCAACCCGATGCCCTCGCCAATGGAGTCCATAGTGGCAATGTTTCTGATGTCGCTCACCAACTTCGGGGACTACTACGGCGCCATGGTGTCCACGCAGCACGAGTACGAGGCGAAGATCCTGTTCTTCCTCTTCATGGTGATCGTGAGCGTGTTGCTGGTGAACATGTTGATCGCCATGATGGGAAATACCTACCAGAAGATCGCCGAGATCCGCAACGAGTGGCAGCGCCAGTGGGCGAGAATCGTGCTCGTGGTGGAGCGGAGTGTCCCGCCCGCCGAGCGGCTGAAGAACTTCATGCACTACAGTCAGCCGATGTCGGACGGGCGCCGGGCCCTGGTGCTGCGCCTCAACATGACAGTAGGTTGAAGTTTAGCCCTAGAGAAGTATGATATTAATAATACTCATACTCCCTTCAGGACGAGGAGAAGGAGGAGATGAAGGAGGTGCAGGAGATGAAGCGCATCCACCAGCGGTTCTCCAACAAGCGACAGATGGAGAGGGAGGCCCGCGCTCTTCGCCGCCAGCAGGAGTACGAGAAGTTCTTCGGCGCCGCCCCCAAGTCAGACAGCTCCGAGAACAACAACTTCTAACGACCTACGTGTAACTAGAGCAGCCAGAGTCCCCTAATTAGTTCAAGTTTTATTGAGCCTTGTTAAAATGTATTCGTTTTATGCAATAAATTAAGAGTCTACAAGCGATTCACTCTCAAAGCGCGGAGTAGAGATAGTTGTATTGATATTGATTTATTTTTAAATCCCCAAATCGAGTGCACTTGCTGCTTCCATTTCCAGTCATTGACACATAATCGATGACTTATTTAGGGGGACTCCACAAATCTGTGGCGCAAGTGTCGCTGCGTGCGAGTGACAGGACGCCCAAACAAACAAATATCAACATCAAATTCACTCAAAATAACATTTAACGAAATCAATGTGCTTAAAAAGTGTACCCCCAAAAGAGGGGGGGCTGGAAAAATGTACAACAAAGCCCCGAACAATCATCCATTTTCCGGTGGGTGCTACGTAAATTTGCATTTCCCTGCGGAGGGAGTGGAGCCATAACTCAACGACTCGCACACTTTCCCAGCTCTCATGTGCGTTGACAGTTCTAAATCAAAGAGTAAAAGAGTGCAAACAGAGCCCACAAAGGTCAAACCCTCAACCCCAAGCGAAACCCAACCCCCTTTATCGGCAAAATAAATTGCAAACTCTCCATTCTTTTGCACTTTGATTTGCATAAATAATTTACTTTAAACAAACTCTCGAGTATCGGCAAACGAAAGCAAAGCCAGAAAAAAGAGCAGACCGGAGAAAGCCGAATTCCTTTGAGTTCACCTGGGAATGGACCATAATTCTTATTTGAATATTTGTTTAACCATTTCCTACTCCCAAAAGCAAGTCCCCAAGGGGCTTCAACAAGGTTTTCTTTTCGAATTCCGCTTTTTTCCTTAAAGAACTTGCCCGGCGAAACAATTACGATAGTTAAGGCCAAATCACAGACGGCATTTAAAAGTCATTTGGCGAACGCCCCTCACAGAAATTGCGCTATAAACGATGTTGCTCAAGAATCATAAAGCAGCCCGTTTTCCGGGAATACCTGCGACGTGAAAAACTGTCCGTTCGCATTACCATTTCGCATTTTCCTCGTCCCATTACCTTTCAGCGCTTTTATTGTTATTGTTTTACAATGTTTGTGTGTGCCGAGGGCGTAATTAAACAGCTTTCTCAGCCTTTTTTATGGCGGCAAATTTCCCAAGTCGAGGGGACAAACAAGATGCCTATCGCGGCTTGTAAAACATAATTGCTTTAGTTTTGAGTGTATTTAAGTGTATTTAATAAATAAATACTTTGAAGGTGTTGCTAAATAGCAAGATTTAAACATTATTTTAATGTGTTTCATTAAGATAATTGTTCAGAAATGGAAAATGAATCATTATAGTTCATAAATAATCAAAGGACTTTCTTGAAGTTGACATAATTAGAATCACTTCCATTCATCACCCTGTGCAAGTTGGCGAAAATATTTACATTCAACAACTAGGGGAAGTAGGCGTTGACTCGGCTCTGTGGGCGTGCCCGCACCATTGACAGCTGCCGGTGAGGCTGCGTCCAAAACATGTGATTACGCAACGAACTCGACACCTAGAACGCAGACTCAGACTCCGAGGTGTGTAATTACTTGGCCAGGACACAATGCAAAGCCAATCGCCGGTGCTGGGAACGTACTTTCTGGCCACACTGTGACACATTCAAATGGTAATTGTCCGCCGAAACGGGGTGACTGCGTGTGTGGGGCGGCGGTGAGGGGCCAGGCTAACCCCTTTTGTTGTGATCTCAAGGGGTGGGACACCATATCATTAACGCCACACCAAGGGAAAACACTTTTTCCATCGGAACTTCGCTGAGAACTTTTGCGCAGATCGGCGAGAAGCGAGAGCGCCGATCGCAGCGGGCACTAAATTGCTCTATTCAAACTCAATTAGAGTCAAGCTGAGAGAGCTCCGATTGTGAGTGATCCCTGCCCTTTAACACTTTCAGATGCCGCTTTAACCCGCTTCGTCCTCCTTTGTCCGCGACTCCCAACAAAGGCGGCTGCTAAACGCTTCCGGTGCGGAGAGCTAAAGGGAACCTGAAGGATCCGACCTGACACCGCGCGGACAGCCTGCGCCCCGATCCCGATCGCGTCCTCGATCTCAATCCCGATCCCACGCATTATCCAACAACGCTCCCATTGATGTCAATCACTGATATCCCCTCCACGAGGCCAACAATGCAAGGTGTCGGACCTTTGTGTCCTCTTATCTATATCTCTTCCTTTCAGCCTTTCAGAACTGAGACTCCGGCCTTCATCTTTTCTCCTCGGGCTTTGTGTTGCTGCTACAATTGCAATTACGTAATCGTTATCGTGATGTGCAAATCGATAGACGAATGTTGTTCCTCCCCCGACACATTAGACTCCATCTTTATTGGCCCAGACTGGCCGCATAAAAGTTGTTTGATTAATTCAAATGGCCGCCACTTGCCGCGAATCTTTTCTGTTTGCCAACTCATAAAGCGCAACTTTTACGGCTCAAACAGATGGCTCCGGGGTGGGTCGTAAAGAAGTGACAAACCGGATTTGCAAAGGACATTTCGAGTCTGCGGCATTGGACGAGCTTTCTTACAAGGGGAAATCCTGCAAAAGGTTCACATTAAGTATAAAAATATCTAAAATAACAAACAATTTAAACATATAAAGAAAATGTGAAGTTTGTAGCTGAACATTAAAGTAATCTGTGTCTTAGGTAGCATTTCAATGTTTTTCGTAAAAATGTAAATACGTTTTTATTTTGTTTAGGTTGTTTATTTTTATATTTACTCTATACCCTTTACGTGTGAGTTTTTTATCCTAGTAGCTAATATGTATATAGTTATATATATATTTAAGAGAATAAGACAGTAAGAAAGTCGGGTATACTTGTGAAGGCCAGGTACCAAAAGGTATTGTTTTAATAATAACTTTCATGTGTCTCATCCGATTGCAGTACATTTTGCTGAGAATGTTTAGAAAAATATATTTTTTATCGCCAAATATTTGTATAAGTTGATGTATTTTTATAAATTTAAAATAAGCTTGATTTGTATGGTAAGCAGACGAATCTGATAGCTGTAGCTCTTGCCTGTTGGCTCAGCTCTCAGCCAAATTTGGCCAAATGAACCCGTCTGGTAATGCTAATAAAGAATATTCATATTAAACAGCTTTAAAAAACGAATTATTTTCTGAAACAAACTTTCTAGGCACATGTGTAAATCCACCTTTAATGTATTGATCTAATGCTCGTTCACATCTTCCCCATCGCTTCAATAAAACTCCTCGATTTGATTGAAAACCACTTGAAATTCAATGGGACGAGGGGGAGGCTGGGGAGCAAAGGAAAATAAAAACAAAATTTGAGCAGAAAAAACCGCAAAGTTTTAATTGAATTTACTGAACAACATAATGTTTTGCCACTTGAGTCTCGCGGGAGGACGCTAAGCAAACAATCAACAACGGCGGACACAGAAACGTTGACGGCGACGCCGGCAAGTCTGAATGACTGACTGACTGATTGACGGCCAGATTGAATGGAAGTAGTGCTGGAGGAGGGGGAGGTATTCTTGGTCTAGATATGCATACACACTTGGAGCTAGAATTCAATTCGCCAAATCAAATCACTTGAGTGAAAATGTTGCATTCAGCCCGGGAAATATATAGAAAAACACACAAATACTTGAGTGGAAAAGGGGGCGGTGCTGCCTAGGTGTCTTTGAATTGCTTAAAGGCCGCTTTGATCTCCGCCAGCATTAAACGCGCTCAATCAAACCCTTTGACTTTGAGGGAAACCATTTGCCAAATGACTAAAATTAATTACGCGAAGAAGCCACAGGAAAATAAAGCGACCAAAGGCGCAGGTGAACACCAAAGGATAATTGAAATGGGGCTTTGAAGGCAGCTGGGAGGTGCTTTAATTGAAGGTGGATTGGTGGGAAACAGAATTAATTCAAAATAAATTTAAAACAAATGTTAGAAGTCAACCTTTCATTCGAGAAAATAAATAATTAAATGAGGGCTCCTTCAACCCCTACAACATGTACGGTTTTTAGTAAGATGTTAAAGCATTATTAGAAGTAAGTAAGGACTCAAATTTGAAACTAATTGTTAACTATTAGATATGGAACAGAATTAAAATCGATGTCCTTGATCATTAATGGACTTAAGCCCGCTAAAAAACCAAGAAGGCGTACCTCATCAGGCCACAAGATTGCAGGCTGTCAAAACGATTCGCATCGTCACATCCTGCGGGGTTGGAAAACTGCCTTTGACAGCCTCTCCCCCCCATCAGGTGGAGTGGACCTCATTTGGCTGCGGTTTCTATGGGAACACGCCCACCTCGCCCCTGAAAACATTGGTGTGTTTTTACCCTCGGGTCACAAGAGCCAAAATTTGGACACAAATTTCCGATTTTTCGGCAGCTAATCCTGGAAGTCAAGCTGTACCAATGCGGAGTCCGTTCCAACTGTGCTTGTTGGTCGTAAACACACACCGTGGGATTCGGCACGCCGGCCCGGAAGGAAACTCACCTCTTCTCCATTCGGTGCCGGAGTCCTAGGCACTCCACTCCGCTGGCCCGGTCGGGACCCACTTGAGCAGAAGTCGCCTCGAGTGGGCACTTTGACGGCGACGATTTGCTCGGAGAGGAGCGACAACAAAAATTATGCCTACACCGGGGGAAAATGGTATTGAATTTAAAGTAAATAATGATGTTAAGTGCAAGCCAGAGCGTTACGAAAACATTCCGAGAATTTATTATAATAAATTGATTTCAAAGATAAGCTTAACATTCCCATTCCCCAGTGTATCGAGGTTCTTATTATTAAACTACTTGCCCCCTCCCTGCGAAGTCAACCCCTAAAATCGCAAGGAGAAAATCGCATGCAAAAAGAATGGAAATGAAATGAAATATGAAAACGAGGCACAAAGAAATTTGACTCAAGGATCGCGGCGGTTTGTTAAGTGGCTCGTTTCGATTACAAACGAGTGAAAAAGGCCTCTCGGCAGGGACAAGATCCCAGGCAGCGTCGTAAGTTAACCCCACCGGGCCGCCACTCGAACTTCGTTTAAGAAATTAACATCGTTTAGTCCAAGTGGCAGCGACGAGGAAGGGCCAAGAACAATGGAGGCTGAGGAGGCGGCGGAGGAGGCGGGGAAATGTGTGAAGGTTCCCCGGTTAATCTGTTATGACATCTAGGACCTGGAACCGCAATGGTCGCTAATCGAGCATGGATTATGAGTGGCCATCGAAGACCTACGCTCTGACAGCTCCGACAATTGGATTTGCCTGGCATTTTCCCACATTCATCCAGGGCTGGGCAGCTCAGAGCGGGCTTACACGTGTTTTTCACAGCAATTATCCTTTTGGCAAGCACCGCAAGTTGCCCGGTGAATTGTTTATCCCGGGATGATATTGCGAAATATTATCAGTTTTGTCTAACAATAGCTGACCCCGGAAATAGTGTTCTGTTCAAAGCGGTAAACAACGAGATTGTTTCCCCCAGTTTTTCTGAATCGGGCCAGGACAATGGGTGCACAGAGCGGATACAAAAGTTGTAGGGATTGTGCAACAGCCATGACACTCCGAGAACCGGTTTGCATCAGGTGAAGCCGAAGCGGAAGTCGACGGCACATGTGGGCGTCCTTCTTTCCTGGAGTCCCTTTCGCCGAAGAATGTTTTGTCTGTTTTGTTCCTCTAATGATCTGAGCTTGGGATGAGCTGAAGGCAAAATTCCTGGGACAGTTCTGGCCATTTATTGTCGCAAATCACGCCCGGTTCTGGAAATGCAACTCACCAGCAATGGGAAAATTATATTGTAATCCAATTTCTTTCTTTAAGCCAGGTTCTGTTCAGTTTCCTTATTTCGTTATGGTTGAATTATTCAAACGAAGTGTATATTAATTTATTCATATGCTGGGTTATCTCATTGGAACACTCGCACCAAGGACTATCAAATAATTCACCACCAAAAATGTTTTTATTATCCCTAGCAGGACCCAGACCTGCCGTCCCACCATTTCTCTTTTCAAACGGACATCAAACGATAAAAGCGCCATAATTTTTCATTTTTCCAACCCAAAACGAAGTGGAGAAGAGCAGCAGAAGTGCTAGAGAAGGGAAGGGAAATTCGTGAGCATGCCAAAAATGCTCTTAACTGCAATGACATGTGAAAAGCGCCAAAATCCGTGAGGCAATCAAATGGACACGTACAGCGGCAGCTAAAGGAAATCAAAGGGAAAATCTGGTGGGTGGAAAATGGAAATGCAAAATGTACAATGGTCGAACTAAAAACGTGAGAAAATCCAGCTAAAACGATTCATTTTCCATCTGCCAACGCCAGGTGCGAGACGAACTGAATTATGTAACCAGAATATAGCTCTAAATGAGGATAAATCGAGAATATAACTTGCAAAAATGATACATACTCCGCATTAATAATTGAACAATTCAATCAGCCGAACAAAGGTTGGAATGTATCCTCATTTGGCTTTTATGTTCGTCTCTTTTTGTCATTATCATTGATGCTCGCCATTCTGAGTATTGTTAAGCCGCACATTTGCTTGATTGTTCCCGAATTTAATTAAAAAATATAAATACAAAAATTATATTTGCGGAATACGACAACAAAAAGGAAAAAACCAGCTCCCCAAATGACAATTGAGTGACAACAAAAACAACGATCAACAATCGAAAGCAACAACAATGCAGGAACAAACAATGAAACGCGAGTCTCTCTCTCTTTCTCCACAGAGAATCGGAGAATCGTGGCTGAGAATGGGTTGAGCTGGGGTTAAGCGGGACCGCCGGCGAGGGTGGGTTCTGGCGACAGGATAATGGTTAATATTGTTTTCGGATAATAGTAATCACAGAAACAACTTGACTTAACTCGCACCTGTTACCAAGCGATAAAATTAAAACTGTGATTCGCGATACAAATTAAGTGCTCTTTCGCATTGAGTTCCTTGTGCTTTGGATTGAATTAAAAGAACTCAAGGTTTGTGGATTGCACTAAAAGAAATCCATAAGATAACATTCAATCAATCCAATCAAAATCTATAACAAATTAACCTATACACCAACTAGTTGGGTATATGGTGCCGGCATGGTCAATGGACACCTCCAGTGCTGTAGGGAAAAGACAAGTAACATGAAGCTGAGAAATATAAATATTTGAAACCAAAAGGGAAAGGAAGAAAATTTCGGGAAACCAAAGTATAGATACCCCGAAATTTTTGCCAGGAAATTCGAATATAACTCAACCAAAAATGAATTTATTTCGTTTAACTTAGTTCACAGATTAACGTATATACATTGATTAATAATATATACATTGATTCTAGAAATGTTTAAATATAGTTTAGCGACTTGTATTTTAATATACAGCTGTGTTCACTGAAATATATTTATTTATGTTTAGTGTCCTATTGCACATTGTTTTTGTACACAAAAGTAAGAAACAGGAAAGTGGCCAAGGAGTGGTTTTGTAAAGAAATAGTTGATGTAATGCTATTGGGGGACATCAAGCGCTACGTATCAAAGAAGTCCCCGACTTCTAAGCCGCAGCTTTGACAATTTTTGATGGAGGCATGGGGCCAGACTCCCCTGAAGATTTTGTGGATTCCATACCTCTAAAGTGTGAGGTTGTGATAGCTAATAAAGGCTGTTCAACAAAATATTAGGTCATTGCCAAACAGTTTATTAAAAGGATTAGTAGTATTTTTAAGATATTTTGAGATTTATTAAATTATTATTTATTATTTATTATTAACTAAACTAAGCCTTTGTGATAAAACTTGATTTCAAAATAGTGTTTGTAATATTCCCATTGTATATTTTCCCATCTCTAAAGTGCAGGTCGTAGGCAGTGCTATTTTAGTGAACACAGCTGTATATGTTGACGTTGATGTTGATAGGAGATAAAACCACTAAGTTATTACTTTATTTATTCAGAGTTCTCTATTTGAATTATGATATAGTCGTTCGATCCGATCCGTTCTAACTAAAAATTTTACTTATATACAATAACAAACTAATATCTGTAAAGTTTTATTCAGAAAGTTCTAAAACTGAGGGACTAGTCTGTGTAAAAACGTATATTACTGTATATTACTGTATAAAAATTGGAATACCAATAGACCAATAGTGGTCGCAGTGCACAACCCTGTTTTTACTATTAGTCTTTTTATTCAAGTGCTTGTTAGTCAATAGTCAGGGGTCAAACTTTTTATACCCTTGCAGGGTATTATAATTTTAGTCAGAAGTTTGCAACGCAGAGAAGGAGACATCTCCGACCCTATAAAGTATATATATTCTTGATCAGCATCAACAGCCGAGTCGATCTAGCCATGTCCGTCTGTCTGTCTGTCTGTCTGTCTGTCTGTCTGTCTGTCTGTCTGTCTGTCCGTCCGTTTCTACG
>VNJV01011478.1:0-12280 GCA_008042635.1 Drosophila nikananu
GGGTGTGTCCCAGGGAGATCAGTTCAAGGAGCAGCTAGGCAGCAGTGGGTGTATTGGGGGCTCGGTTTTAGGTGCCTGCTTTGTGGACCGGCAGATAGACGGAGACAGGCATTTGAGTTAAGTGAATCTGCATGTCATTCATGTCAGGACATTTAGTGCAGCAGGCTGCGCCAGCACCAAGAGAAATAATTTTAGGTGGGATTAGAAATTCATTTCTGGTGAAGGAAATATTAGGGAAAGGGTGATGAATTCAATTGTGCTTTCTTCTCCACAGGGGAAATGGTTTTGAAATACATTTCTGGAGGATAATGTCTTAACATATGGAATATAAAATTTATTTTTGAAGCATTATTATTGGTAGATAGTATATGATACTAGAAAATAATTCTTTGCGAAGTCAGATAGGATCATTTCATTAATTTCTAAAGGAGAAAAATCATTTATAATACTGGAAACAAATTCCTGTTGAATATAAATGGCTGTTCATTAATTTGTGGACAAGAAAACCCTAAAAGATGGCATAGTAAATTCATTAATGGAGCAATATAAAATGTTAAACAGTATTAGAAATACATTTCTTAGGAGAAAACATGATGAATATGATCTCACATTAAATTTGCAAAGGAAAACCAATTATATAAAAGATTAAAAATTAATTTGTCAAGCAAAAACAAAATAAATAGGACCGTCCATTAATTTCAGTATGGAAACATTTTATATAGAACAATAATTAACTTTCTGAAGAAGTAAAAAATATCGAAAATAAGATATTACATTTATTTGGGGACGAAGAAAAAATGCTGGTTTATGCTAACATTTAATTTTATGGTAGAAAAAATCCTAAAAAGGGTTTAAAGCTAATTTATGAATTTCTACAAATTTTAAATATAACTAAAAATACATTAATGAAAATGTAAAAATTCCTTAAATTGTATCAGAAAAATTACTAAGAGTATTATAAAGCTGTTTAGCTTACAGAAACTTTTCTTTTATTAAGGATTAAATATACTTAATAAAAATACTCCTGCCTTTTTTTTGTTTTATTTATCATAAATAAATCATTTAAGAAAATATATATTTGTAGAACTTGAAATATTAAATGTATGAGCCTTTACTTATTAGAAACAAGCTTTAAAGATATTTTATTTAGCATTAATTATTACATTTAATTTTAGCCAAATGAAATATAGTTTTTTAAATGAATTATAGTCTTTAAAAATGTTTTTTATTCTTTATTCCTTACAAATAATAGCGTATGTTAATTTTGTTTGAAAATCTAAATCTAAATAAACTTACATCTTTGGTTTGCCTTAGAAAAACAGAGACTTCTGAAGCAAAACATTTTCCAGACACTTCTCATTTTCAAACAAATTTATTTTACCTTTCCCAAACTACCCACACATTTCTCTCACTGTGGCTTAGCGGCTGCTTATACATCTTGCCGAAATTAGTTCGAGCTTGGCTGCATCCTGACATTCGGATTTATGCGATTAATCTGTAGGTGCATGCATTGCCCTCCGGAAACTACAAATCCAAAAGCGAATAATCAGGATGGGGCAAAAAATGGGGAACTAACTGCAACTGGCCCAAAATTTGCCCAGCAGAAACAACAAGAAAATGCTGAAATGTCAACATTTCGACATAAATACACACAGAGGGAGGGAGGCAGAGTCACAGGCACACACATGGGCCCAAAAATTAGCATAAGCGTAAACATTGCCAAGTGGCTCTTTTGGGGGCGGCTAAGTAAGGGGATAAGGGGGATGCTCCGCAGACTATTCGCTTTCGGGCCAAGTCAAACATTTTGGCACTGCATTAAATACACAGAATTTGCACAATGCCAATGGCCAGAAAGGAGAGAGGTGGGGAGTGGCCAGGGACGTGGGTTAAACATTGCCCAGTGCCAAAAGCAAATAAAATTGGCCAACATGGCAGGGGACCCACACTGATGATTGGGAAGTGAAGTGGAGTCACACTACTATATGGCATCCGATATATGTAAGGGCTTAATGCTCGCTTGTGCGTGGCAAATTTGTAGAATTTACATTTTTATTTTCTTCCTTTTTTTTGGGGCAGTGAAATATTATGCAACACATGGCGAGCATTAAAAGGGTTCTGGGAGCTAATGAAGGCTGAATCAGGCCCAAATAATACCCTTAAGTTGAGAGGGGGAAACTCTCTAAGTGGGATTACATTTGTATAATGTATAAAGTGCCATTATACATACTTTTAATATTTCATAGAGAGACAGATAGCTGGACTCAGCAGTGGCTGACCTTCGGAGGTCTTGTGCACCTCACAAAAATTGTCATTAAAGGGATTCAAGTACTTGGAAGAATGCTAAAATTAGTTAAGGGATTTTATGGCCACTAAAATGAAGTACATCTTTTGTTTATTGCGACCTTAAGCCTTTACATTTTATAGTTTTTCCTATTTCTAAGCTTTAAAAAAGCAAATAAGCCCTATTATATGTTTTTAAGGGATGTTCTTTACAGCTTTTAATAAATACATATAAAGATATAAACAAGCTTCTTTTTGTATTTTAATTTGTTAATTTTCTATTCTTAACCTTATTTTTAACACAGACTTCTACAGCACAATGTTTTGCCATAAATACTTGACTCACAAAATACCCTTAAGTGCTAAGTGATCCTTGAATAAATGCAACTAAACAACCCTTAGGAAACATATATGTATATGTATTTATTGGAATCCCATAATTGTCTTCAGTAAATTCCTTTTATGGACAAACTTCCCGGGAATGCAATCACTGCCTCGCGGCATATATCAAGAGTTAACCCCTCGTATTATTTTCGATTCCAACGCGTTGAACTTTTCACATTGCCATTCACAAAGTTAATGTACCTTTTCCGCTTTCCAGGCCCCTGGCCAAGGCAAATATTATGGGGAAAAGGGAGAGAATCACTGGCAGAACTAAAGCGAAATCATTGAAACTTGTATGGGGCGCATCATTTATTCATCACGCACAGTCTGAATGACAGAAAGGCATGGTCGTACATTATTGTATGGCCGCCCTCGCCACTCGCATATCCTATATCCTTATATCCTTATCCAAACACTCACACACACACTCTCTTGGGGGGTCGGTCAATCATGAGAATGGCCATAAATATATATGTATCTGTATCTGCACTGTTTACATTTGTATTTAGAATTTTGTATGTTGCTTCTTCGATTTGAAAGTCCCAAAAATCCCTAAGATTTGCTTGGTCAAAAGTGCGAAACTTCCTTGGCTGCCAAAGTCAACCCCAAAAGCTAATCTTTCTCTGTGTGTGCGAGAGTGTGTGTCCTTGCTGATTTATTCCAATAATATATGCATGCATTTATGTGTGCGAGGACATCTTTATCTGTATGCTGACCACAAAGCAACGGAAACCATTTTTAAAGCATACTTTTTTGGTCATTCTCATAAGGAAATCGCCAGACAAATATTGATTTTCTTTGTGGATTTATCGTACTAAAAGATAATAATTTAATATATGGTTTATTTAAGGTACAAATTAAATTAAAATTCAATACATTCTTTGATTTAATTAACTTATTTGAAGAATATATTATTAAAATACTTTCAGTCTTGATTTTTAGCCAAGAAGTATTTTTAATTTCCTTTAAGAAGTATGTAAAATATTCTTAAAAATTAAGAATAAGAATAATTAAGAATAAGAAAATCTTGAGGTGACTCGAAAGTTAATCAAAAAACAAGTTTCTTGAACAATTAGGCCAAATAATTAAGTTTATCCTTTTTTCAAAGCCACATAAACTTTATATTTTTATATGAGATTTCTTGGAAATTCCCTTGAAAGTGTAAGGCAAGTTTTTCCCAAAGATTATGCTTAGGAAACACATTCTATAAACTTAAAGTCCAGTTTACTTCTCATTTAAATTTCTCTCTTAAGGGGTTTGTGAGAAAACCAAAGTGAGAAACCCTGATTTTCTGCACCTGTTAGCTTCGCTCGGGCTGCCTTTTTCCTTTTGCATTGCCTTTCCTTTTATTTTCTTTGTGGGTTTTCGTTGCCTTTTTTTTCTTCAATTTACTTTTTTTTCAGCTTTTTCTTACCAAACGCAGATGTAATTATTTTTAATGAGCGACTGCAAAATTACACATGAAACACATCAGGGCGGAGGGGCAAAAAAGAAATGTTTATATTATATATGGGCCGAAGTGTGTCTGGCAGGCACAAAGACGAAATAAAAAGGAGAAATGTCCCCCCAATTCAAAAAACAAAAAAAAAGACGGCAGGCTGGCAAGAAAGTGCACAATTCAGAGTGAAAAATGTGGAAAATCACGACGAAAATCAGAGCAACCCCTGAGGCCATCAAATCTTTCAATCTAAAATCCAAATATTGTAACATCATCAACCCAATGACTTCATTAAAAAGGGAAGGCAGAGAAAACTTATTTCGGTTTCAGGTCAAGAAAATTATTCAGACGTGTGAGTGTGTGTGTGTGGCACTAATTTGAGGCTTGTGTTTTAATTAAAAAGGACAATATATTTGCATGACAGGCACAGAGTCGAAATGAACAGCTGGCCCATAAAGCAGCAGCAGCCAAGGACATCGGGATATATATACAATCTGGGCAGCCCAGGATGATGACTACAGCCCAGGACCTTCACACACAAGAAAATCGGTTAAGGTGACAGAAGTACAAGGATAATTGCCACGACTATGGGATGGCCAAGCTGGGAAATTCGGCCCATGAAATTAATGGCTTCATTTATATGGATGTTTTGGTTGGGGTTACTTTCGTTTTGAAATAAGATATTTGTTGAGAAAAAGAAAACATTTGTATTTCTTTGTTTCCTTTTATAAAAAAAGAAGCTCTTAATAAATTACCTACTAACCCAGATAAATAATAATTAAATCCCTATCGCAATTATCCTTCATACACTCCCTTATACTTCAAGCTACCCATTCTTTTACCCAAACAAAAGATGGAATCACGTTCAAATTAAATTGACGGATCGATAAAAAACAGATTTTCCATAAAAATGCGTTTCAATCAAGAAGAGAAAAACAAAAATACACAATAAAATAAAATCAAAAGGGAGCGGCAGACACAGTCATCCAGCAAAAAACAACAAATAAAAAAATAAATTCAAACGCGAGGCCGTCGACATTGCATAAGCGAAACGTGTGAAATGTTGAAAAGAACAAGACGAGCGTGGAAAATGCGCGGGGAAAATCCTGGGGGGGAAAATCTGGGTAAAACATATCACGATGAATCAGGCAGCCAGTTGGCGCCGAATGTCAAAAACAATGCAACCTCTCGCAATGAAAGCCAACACACCAACAAATTATGATTTACAACAATTGCCGCGGAAACCAGGGCTAAAAGAGAGGGCTATATCAGGGAAAAAGAGATGGCTATATCAGGGGAAAAGAGAGGGAGGGCAGTAAGTAGAATGGAAGGAATCGTCGTAATTACAAATGCCGAAGGAGAGCAGGGATTAAGTATCCGCATTGTTACATTTATACGTGCACGTGTTGCAGGCAAGGAAACCAAACGAGATATTGTTCTCATTACACTGATAAAAGTACTGAAAGGTATTTAAAATATAGTTAATAAACTATACTTCTAGAGTTCTTGGGAAAGAGAAGAAGTTAATACTGAAATGAAATAAAAGAATAAAAGTTTTATTTTAAAAGAGTTCAAAAGAAAGATTTAAGATTTAGAGGATTTATAACGTACATTTCTTTAAAAATATTTAACCAATAGTTTTAAACTGAATTAATAGAGAAATAAAGTGACAGCAGACTCCATAATATTTAAAATATTAATGTAGTGGCTACATATCAATTTTGGTCGAAGTAAGCTGCCTATAAAATAAATTTATTGATTTCTAATCATGATTTCTTTAAATAAATAACTTAAATAAATTTTAAAATAACCAGAAATTAGGTAGATTGTCACGTATATTGAATTTATGATATGTGAGGTAATTGAAAGTATTTATTTCATGATTTCCTAACCCTGAATTAGTTTCATTTTTAAATTATGTATTTATTAATTTAATTACTGTTTAAATTTAAGTACTAAACTTCGTTTAAATTTTTATAAATCTTATTACAATAAAAAAATATATATATTTATATATATTTCTCTCCCTGCACACAACAATATATGTGATTTGTTGCGGTTGCTTCGTGTTTCGTCACTTGCCCCAGAGAAAGTTGCACAGGAAAAGAAAATTTATTTGCGTGTCGAGCAGAAATAGGGAGCACACCAACAAAAAGAAGTCCCGTGGAAATGCGTAGCAGGGAAAACAATAAAGAAAAGCCCGTGGTCTGCGGAGATGGAAATGGCAGTGGCGGGGGGAAGTGGGAGTTGGGAGTGGAAATGGCGGTGGAAGTGGAGTGTGCGGCGAGAGCAATGCTAAGCAGTTGCAATTAGTGTGGAGTGTTTGGTTACGGCGAGATGGCTGAAAAGGATTCGGGAGCCTCCCGTGTGTGAATAACGTGGCCAAATTGATGGATGTGTGTGCGAGTGTGAGCCCGCTTAGAGCGACCATAAATCGAATGAAAAGGTAGGAAACCCAGATCGAAGTAATGAATAGTTAGGGTTCCCCAGGCAAAGAGCAGCAACAGTTTGATAAATGTTATGGGTGAAATATTCCCAAGAAACTAAGGTATTTTCGAAATTAAAATAAATAAAGAAAAGAGGTTTTAACTAGATTAGATTTTGTAATGTTAATATTACAAAAAAAAACTGCAAATGTTTCATACATTTTCGAAAGACTTAAATAGATTTAAAAAAAGGTCTTAATATACTACAGCAAAAACCTTTAAAAATATTTAGGACATTAATAAATTATAATCTATAAATATAAATAATCTAAGTAAATATTGTTACAAGGAAAATGGTTGTGGAAAACCCTATTGATCTATGGAAAACTCGACAGCTTAGCAACGCAAAAATTCATAACTCTTTTTGGTTGACTGCCTCAACTCCCTCACTCTGCTTGCTCTTTGCTCTATTTATTTAATATTTATTTCAATTTTACTTATTTACCAAGCCGCACGCACACTTGAAAAATTGCAAAACAACAAAAAATAGCCCACACACACACACATGCCGAGGAAAATGTTATGCCAAAAACAAGGACCACATAGAATAACCAAACAATTTTGGGGGCTAAAAACTTTGAAGAGCGGCCGGAAAAGCGGCAAGGCGGGAAAACCAGGGGAGGACGCCAGTTGTGTTGCTAAAAGACCAACCAAAGGTGTTTCAAATGTGTTGCCAAAGTGCTTAAAGTGCCGGGCAAACTATTTGCTCACAATTTTCTTGTTTTCTCCGCTCCCCTCTCTCTCTCTCTATATATATATAATATAAAACCTTTTTTTCTTTGCTACTCGAGGTTTCCCCATGTTTCCCATTTTGTTGCGGCGACCATGGAAAAGATCGAACAAAGTTTTTTCCTTGGTTTGGCTGGGAAAGAGAGCAAAGTGATAATGTGCACAAAGTAAAAGTAGAGGCAACCGAACAACAACAACCAACAACAAATAGCAACAGCAACAGCGAGTTGTAAAGCTTTTACACTAAACAACAAAGTTAAGCTGCTCCCTATCTTCTGCAGCTGCACAAGTTTTATGACTACAGCAAAGCAACAAAAAAGTACAGCACGAAAAAAAGGTACAACAGAAATGCGAAGAAATGTTTTACAACACGCACGTGCAACGCGGCGTATGCGCAATGTCAGTCTCCCAATGGTTGTAAATGCATAAAGGATAAGTAGCGTAGGGAAATAAGACCGCATTAAAGTATTTCCATAAAAAAGAAAGCGGGATTTCCTTATATTCTCACCAAAACAGAAATGCCAAGATTCGGGATTAAAATCAAAGTAAGGAAAAATACCAAAGACAATGGCGAGTGAATATAATAAATTCGGTTTACTCAAGGGATTGCATTAAGTTCGCTGAATGAAGTGTAAGGATTATAGGCAGAGCTCTGCCTGGGTTTATCTTTAATTGAAAACACACAAATTTTGAAGGCCCCTTTTTTTGTTGAGAAGAAAAATTTATAATTTTGTAACTGATCATATAATTCTCTAATTCAGAAATTCGAGTTCCGACTTCTAGTTTTTTCTATGTTTAATTGTAAGAATTATAGACAGAGATCTGGAGGATTGTTTTGGAAAGGAAATAAATATATTTTGAAGCCTTTCCCTATCTCTTTTTCTTTAATTTTTACATTGTTTAAGGAAGAAACTGAACTTATTATTTTAACATCCAAAAAGCTCATCTTATTTTGTAAATAAAAAACTTACAAGTTTCGAGTCCATGGGCCCCATTAAATTTATTATTGTATACAGTATTTAATTTTCTTAAATAGTTTAATATTTTAACGTATTTCTATATTATTTAAAGGCCTTTACAAAACCCACCATAACTTTCTTAAAGTGCACAGGAAGTGGCACTTTAACTCGCTTGGACATTCTGTGGAGCGATTCCACAGCCCATCAAGATTGATTTATGTAAATGATTGCCACACTTTGCGCCAGATAATAAATAACCCCACGGCGCCAAAGGAAACTAATCAGAAACTAAAAGACAACAAAAGTGATAAAAACCAGAGGCAGGAAGAGTAAGAAAAAAAAACCAGGAGCCAGGAGGAAAACCCAAAGGAAACTTCACCGTAATGCAGCACTTGGCTCTTGGCTTTTGACTGACGGACAGACGTTGGCCGGGACAGAGGTTTTTGCATGCCACTTAAGCCATTCGCTGAGCGAAGAACAAAGGCCAGGAAAGAGAGAGATGGAGAGTGATAGCTGCTACGGCATAGAAAGAGACCGAGCTAGAGGAGACACAATGATATATGGCTGATTTGCGTGCCGCAGACGAGGAAGTTTCCATCTACGCCAAAGTCCGCTAAGGGCAATTCAATATGCATACATCAAGTGCAGGGACACGAATAGAACCACTATAACCAGCTCCGGCTTCTGTTCCAAATCCAAATTCATCTGGACCCCAGGTCATGAGCCCCTTTCAAAGTTTCAAATGGTAAGAGGTAAATGGGAAAACTCAAAGTTGTCTGAAGATCTATTGTGTTTTTGGATCAGTAATCTTGAAAAAGGAATATTTTTTATACCAAAAATCTATTTTTTAATATTATTTATAAATAACAATCATAGAAAGATTAAATCAAATCAATCAAAGCACTTGTATGGTTATATTTCCTTTAATATTAAGAGAAAAAATACTTTCCTATGCCTTTCCTTGTTGCTTTTTTGTTATTACTATAGAACTACTTAATATTCCACAACTCCCCTAAAATTAACTTTAACTCCTCGCTTGACTAACTTTGACATTTTAATTTGAAGGGCAATCAGCCACAGACCACTTCGCTGAAAACTGTTTCCATTCCCATGGGGAGGATGCTAACAGCAGTTGACACTTGGTTTTAATCGCTGTACCGAGGCAAAGGGAACGGGAGAAAATTAAAAAGCTGCCAACTAATGGTCCGCACTGAAAACTCATTTGTGCACATGGCCACACTGCACTGCAGCAATCCGTACCCTGGCCACACTGTCCCGACACGGACGGACACCCTTTTTTGCATTAATGGCAGCGCCACGCCACTGGAAAACTTGGAAATGAAAATTGCATAACTT
The DNA here is from genome assembly GCA_008042635.1 of Drosophila nikananu. Taxonomy (NCBI): domain Eukaryota; kingdom Metazoa; phylum Arthropoda; class Insecta; order Diptera; family Drosophilidae; genus Drosophila; species Drosophila nikananu. Next base: position 9,633 of record VNJV01011478.1, read on the forward strand.
CAAACTGGTCATAACCCCCCACTCAGAAATCCCGGCCTGGCGCACATAACAAATATGAAAATGCGATAAAAATGGCTAGAACGACGGGCTCCTGCTGCACATGAATGCTGCATGTAATTCCTGGGATATAACTCCACACGTACATGGTGATATATGCATTTGTATTTACAGCTTTTGATTTGGCCATTTTTCATTTTGGCATTTTGTTTGCTTAACAGATTTTATATCCCAAAAATTTGTGCGCCCTGCTTTTGTGGAGTTTTCATTGTGAAATGAAGCCACTATGCAATGTGTGTGTGCTGTGTTGCCATAAAACTGCACAAAAAAAAAAAATAAACATTTCAAGCTTATGGGTAAGTAAGGGTTAGGGAATTCCCAACTGGAGCTACAAAATGTTTAAAAGTTTTACCCAGGACTGAGAGTGTTGTGGGAGGAAAGTGTCCAAAAGTGCTGCAGATTATTTATTCAAGTAATTAAGTTGCAGATGAGGTTTAATATATTTGTTTTTAATTACAATTGCTATGTTAAGGTAAATACAATGGGTTTTAATTCTTCGTTTAGTACTTTTCTCTTTTCTCTCTTTGATTTATTCCTTTTCAAATTGAAGTATTTTTTTCTGTAAAAATCACGCCCTCATTCAATTACACTTCACATCCCTAACCATGGCTTTATTAGGCAAGTGCCCCATATCAATGTCCTCTACTAATTTACCCCTCTTTCCGATCCGTTTGGCAAACATCTTGAACCCTGGAAATTGGCCACATTTATGTGGAGTATCCTTGAGCATTTCCCCTCTACCTGCTGCCACATTAATTTATCTTTCTAGCCACTTGAGCATTTTCTGCTTTTGGCATGCAAATCCAGAGCTATCACAACCCCACTAACCATTCAAAATCAACCCACTTCGGGCTTAAATTGCTCTCAAAACTAAAGGCCCCGCGCACACATACTCGCTTTTTACACACACACCCGCATTCCGACTAAATTTAGAAACCCCAGCGGCCCTCGAGGGGGTTAAAATGTGAATTCCGGCCACTAAAAATAAATGAGAGACCAAAGTTGAGTAAAGTAAGTAAAGCTGCTATCATGATTGATTCACCGAATTAAGGCTAATTGCATGAAAAATATGAGGTGCACATGTAGCAGCCTGAAGTCGGGGTTGAACCTCAACCTCAATTAAGGCTAAAAAAGGCTAAGAGTTTACACGGGAAAAATTGGGTTTAAAAAGTTTTATGCCTTGAAAGTATTTCTTAGTTTTTAAGTATTTAAAAACGATTCCAGAAGTAAGCAAAATATAACTTAAAGCTTGTATTAGTATTTATTTTTATTAGTAAAGTCAAAGTAAGACATTTTTATTTTATAAAATATTTTAAAATACTTTTTAATATTTATCTTTTGATTTTTAAACACTTTTAGAGAGAAAATCAATACGATTTGATTGTTTTACGACCTCAAATACTATAATAATTACTTTTCCAATCAATTTATTAACTTGATACTATATTTTTCAGTGTCCCCGCTTATATATAGACGGCGCCATGGACATGGACATGGACACGGCTCCGGACACGGACACTCAACCCTGGCCGCGCTCTGTGGGGCAAAGCAAAAAAAATATATAAAAATAATAAAACGGAGCTCGAAACTTGGCGCCAACATTTTGCGTTTGGCGCAGACATTAAAATGCTTAAAATATCGATTTGTTACCAGAGAGCGGCTCGAAATACAATGCCGTTGCCGTCGCCGTCGCCGAAGCCATTTGGGCCAAAAGCTCGGCGCACAAGCAACAGTCTGCCACTTAAATATGGCCAAGGGGAAGCCATGGCCAAAATAGAGAAAAGGTAGGGCGAGAGATTTTCAGCTTTTCCTTGGTATACATTTAGAATATGAATCTTATGTTTCAGCAATTATAAGCATAAATTGAGGGGCGGAAAAACGAAACTTGAGTTAAGCGCTTGAGGTGGGAAAACGTTTTGGGTGTATATATTATTTTGGGGTAAGTTAAGGCGACGGGCTATAAATATTTTTCGAAATTTATTGTTTGTTTGAAGGAAGTTGGTGGAAATTAAGGTATATATGTAAAGAAGATTTCAAGGTATTTTAGTCTGAGGAAGAGTTTAATTAATAAGAAAAACTGTAGAAAAAGTAGGTTTGGGAAATATTTTATACATTGAAGCCTGTGCTAGGTAGTTGTATTAATATTTTAAATAATAAAAAAATCAAAATAAATAAGTTGCTTCTAAATACTAAACTAATTTTTACTAGCTCTTCCTTTAGTTCAAGTCCGAAAAACCCATACAAAATTAAATAATTATAAAGTAAACAAAGAAAGAACTTCTTAATACTAGAGTAACTTCAACAAGCTTTTCCTTTACCCTATTCCTAATTCATCCTTTCATTATACCTTCACTTTAGCTGCCAATCTATTAATCTGCTTGCTGATCTATATAAGTTTGCACCTGGCCAACTGTGTGTTCAATTTATCCAATCCATCCATCTGCATACGAGTATCCATCAATTTGGCCAGCCTCAAAGGCAGGGGGCAGCACATCGTTTGGGGGTATCTATGGCCGGATCTGTTCCTGTGTTTTCTTCGCCCGAATAGACATTTATAGCCCGAAAAGTTTGGGTTTGCACCACACATCCTG
>VNJV01011479.1:0-40045 GCA_008042635.1 Drosophila nikananu
GTAAATAATCAAAATTAAAGATATATACAACAAAATATTAAAAACATTCTCTTTTTAGAATATATTGGGGAAAAATGTATACAAAATCAATCCAACCCTGTGTCCAAATAAATAAAAATTAAATAGAATAATAATAAAAAAAAGAAAAAAAATAAACCCGACTCCGTGACAATGTTTGTTTCAACATTGCCGTGACCAGGATTCGAACCTGGGTTACCACGGCCACAACGTGGGGTCCTAACCACTAGACGATCACGGCTACGTCGGGCTGTTGAACAAGGCCGGCCAGAAACCAAATCTAAGCCCCAGTGTTGAAGAGCGATGTAATTAGTAAATAGTAAATTATAATTAAATCCGAAGGTTAATATAAGCCAGATTTAACACGAAAAAAACTTGATTTATGCAATAAACAATAATAAATTTATAACACACATAAGTATGTATAACATATTTCACACAAATCAACACCCAGAGGGCGCCACCTATATTTGGCCGTTATTCAACACCGCTAATGTGGTTAAACAGCTGATTTTCCAAAGCTAGGAAAATCAAAAAACATAAAAATGGACAAACTCAATTCGATTGAAATAGCAGACTCTGACGAGGATTCGCCGAGTGAAGTTGGAGAAACAATGGATCCGATGCTCTGCGCAACACCGAGTACAACGAAAGCTAAGTTGGCGAACGAACACACCCCTAAAACGACAAAGGCCGCCAAGGAACCGGATTCGGCGACCAGTGGAACTCTCTCGATTTTGAGCGATTCCACCTCACCCTACTCGTCAGGCACCTCTCCCAGCTCGACAGCAGATGGCAAAGTCGGCCGCCACAGGGCCAGAAAGAGCCAGCTCCAGGCCAAACGGATGAGTCCCACTGACCTCCAGTTTGTGACTATACCGGAAGAGGAGGGTCTAGAAGAGCCGCCTGCTAAGCAGTCCAAATTGGAGACGGATGCTGCGGTTAAAAAGGAGCAAGTGAAAGCGTCTATTGCCAAACTCTTGGCGAACGCCGAGGTTCAGGAGCTGATAAAGCGGATTGCCAGGGAACGGGTGCGCTGCAACTTCCTGCTGGCTACATACCAGCTCCCGGATATGAACTTCGCCCTTAACACGCACCTAGACACGCTCTGCTTCCAGTTTCGGGAGCGGATAAAGCAACGGAGGAGTAACGCCAGTTCCTCCAAAGCAGCTTCAAGTACCTCATCCGTTGGAGCTACCTCCTCCTCTGCAACTACATCGAAAGTGGCTGCCAAAGCCATTGTAAAGGCAAGACAGCCTCAGCCCTAGCACGGATAAGATCCTTAAGATATAGAAATACAAAACTATTTTAATAAGCAAGCTAATTAATGTTTTAAAAATGAATACTCAAGAACTTGGGTATATAATAGGATGGATATAATTGTACTAAAGTGTTGAAATATATTAATTATTCTTTCTTTCTCTATTATAATGATTTCTCCAAATCTGAATCAGACTTATTATATGTTTATGTCTTATTAACTATAGAAAACCGTATTATCTGTCAATGATTTGTAACAACTAGGAAGCATTAAATAAATCTGTGCCTAGACAGACTAAATAATAACTAATAACAAATTATAGTTTATTGAGATTGTTTATTTGCTTTGTGAAGGGAGTGTGCGCGAACTTTGCTTTGTTGCGATTGTTTGCGCGCTTGTGAAAACGGTCATTTGGCCGGCCTCATTCAACAGCCCGACGTAGCCGTGATCGTCTAGTGGTTAGGACCCCACGTTGTGGCCGTGGTAACCCAGGTTCGAATCCTGGTCACGGCAATGCTGCGATATGCATTGTCACGGAGTTGGGATTTATTTTTATTTACTTAAATTTTTTTAAAACAAACTTGGCCATGCTTTCCTAAATCTAGATCTCGTTGAATTCAAAGTCGAATAAGATTGTATTATAATTGTTTTCTTTTATTTGCTCAGAAACAGATCAAAATGGATTATAACGAAACATCTAGTCACGACTCAGATATAAAGGAATGCCATATAGACAGTCATGGAATCAAGTATAAGACCGAGAAATCAAAATTCCATGCAACCATTGCAACGGTTTCGAGAAACATGTGTAAGGATGATTGGATTTATCTACAGCGCCACCCGGAGATACGCGCTATAATTCGAGTCATTACCTCGGAAGTTATCAAGGCCAATGCGTCGAATATCCAACAATTTATAGCGAATCTATTTAAGGCCGGCAACGACAAGGACTTGATTGAAAAGGTTAGTTATTAAAATGTAATGATTATCTAATTTATAGATACTCTTCAGATAAACAAGCAAATTAAAGCGGTCAACGAACAGTTGAGAGGAGGGACTTGGACTAATGCCGACGGTGATATGGTCTTCCCGGACTCCACTCAAAACTCTTCAGAAGGCAATTCAAATTGTCCAGCAACAAAATTAAACGCCAGCACTCATAAAGAGGACGAATTTGTGAAACCCGTGTGCCCTGAAAATTTTAAGCCCAGTTGTAAATAGTTCAAGAAATCTGTAATCATTAAATTTATAATGTTTAATTGGTTACTTCTTTGTACTACTAGTCACTAGTTACCAATGAATTTGTGATTAGCAATTAGCTATACTAGCCATTCATAACAGTTATGTACATATATAAATAACTTTGGTAATTTTTTAAAAGCTGCAATTAGCCAACACTGGATGTTATCGAAAATTTGGCCTAATAAGTTCATTTGAAACTATCGGTAACGTTCGAAAATAAAAATATCATCCTTAGAAAATATATCGATATATTGATAACAACCCTAAAAATAATTTGAGAGGAAAAAGTCATAATTAAGTTTTGTGTACTTAAACTAATTCAATTATTTGCCCTAAGACAGCCAACTAAATGGTAAAACCCGAGGAGCGCCCGAAATCACAAATTAATCAAGCGAAAAATCCTGAAAAATCCATATTGTCTGGTGAGTTACCTCCCCCTTTGCCCCCGGTTCACGTCACAGACTTCGAATTTTTCCACCACCAACCGCTACTTTTGCGTTTTGTTGTGATCCGCTGCTTCGTACCCAAATTCGGGCATTTGTTTTGCTTAAATCACATGGCTGGCTGTGTTGCACGACCAATTCTGACATTCGATGCAACATGGCGCAACAACAAATACTTCAACACCGGCCGGCGAAGCGACAAAACGAAAGCGAAAGCGAAACGTCATTCGTGTCGGAAGGTTTACTTGGAAACGTCGAGTTTTTGCAGCGGTCTTTAGTAGAAAAGTTCTTTGCAAGAAAGTTATCAAATCGCAACGGACTTGAAAATGCTTCCACAAGAGAGGAAAATTCTGAGGTGACAGTCCCAGGGTTACACTTGTCGCTACGCCTAAATTACATGATTTTGTGTAAAAATTGACATCCATTTTATATTTGCATTTCATTCGCAGGCAACATACACGCCAGAACCAGAACCAGAATCCGAACGCGACAGCGGTCTCGCGGCGTTCCAGGTATAACGGCAACTATCAGCACTCCAAGATGAACAGCAGCTCCAAGGCGGACCCGATCTCGCTGAGCTTTCACGACTCCTGCCTGCGGATGTCGGACGTGCAGCTGCTGCACGGCCCCCACTGGCTGAACGACCAGATCCTGAGCTTCTACTACGAGTATCTGTCGCACGTAAAGTACAAGACGAACAATGATTTGCACTTCATCGCACCTGAGGTGACGCAGTGTATGAAGTACATGGACGATCAGGAGCTGGAGCTCCTTCTGGGCCAGAGCCAGGCGACCACGAAGCCGTTCATCTTCTTTGCGCTGAACGACAACGAGAGCACCGAGGCCGGCGGCACCCATTGGTCGCTGCTGGTCTTCTCGCGCCCGGAGAAGACATTCTACCACTTCGATTCGTACGGGAACAACAACACGAGCAATTCCGTGGAGCTGATGAACAAGATCAAGGAGCTGCTGGGCCAGCGCCAAGCCAAGTTCCGGCCAATGCGCTGTCTGCAGCAGGCGAACGGCTACGACTGCGGCATCCATGTCATCTGCATGACCGACCACATAGCTGACTACCTGAACAGGTACGAGATGATTGACGGGCTGCCGCCGCTGCACGTTGACGCCGTTAAGGCCAAGCGCACGGAGCTGCTGAAGCTGATCCTCTCGCTGGGCGGCAAGGGCTAGGTGCCCGGTTAAGGTTAAGTCTCCCTGCATCCAGCCATTAGTATTAAGCCACCAAATTACGGAATATAACGCGACACCCTCTCCCTCCCTCTGATAGCGGGAGTGGAAGAAGCGAGGACACCTGGAGAGTTGTGAATATGATATCCTTGATATTGCTAATTATAATTTGTTTATTTCGCTCACCAAGTAAGAATGTTTACTTGGAGAGCAGTGCCAGGCACACACAGAAAGAAGACACCAGTCACTAACGATGGCACCCCACGGAGGCGGTGCCTCCACATAACTTTAAGTTTGGTCTTGAAAATAAAGTTTTGTTTACGCCCAAAGCGAGAGGCGCTTCGGACTTATATTCCCCTTTGTTTGTGGCGGCGCCACCGGATCGGGACTGCGAAAGTAAACACGAGCGACGCCATGGTCTTGGGTTGCAATTATTTATTATAAATGCACAACGGAAAGGGATCCGCTTGGATCTTGATTAGTTTACGATTAAAAACACATACAAAATATATAAATCCACATCGAAAATTGATATTACAACGAGGCACTGGAGTACATACAAGGAATACCTTTTATCGCTGGTCATCCGCCGCCAGGCGGACGTTTTGGGTGGGTGGGTTCTTGCAGGGGAGTGGAGGAGATTCCCTGACCACTATCTAACAGCTAGCTATGCTAAGTGTGCTTGAGTCTGGCCGAACCTAGGGCCTTGCCCAGCCACCGAAGGCTCGCTCCAGCTCCTCGGCCACGGCCAGGCACAACCGATCCTCATTGAAGTTGGCGATGATCTGAACTCCCAAAGGCAGGCCCTCGCTGCCCAGCTTGCCCAGGGGAACAGCGGTGGCCGGGAATCCCAGCACGTTCACGATGCCGGTGTAGGAAAAGTTAATGGGACGCGTGATGGGCTCGTTGTGATACGGCGCCACTGTTGGATGCGTGGGGTAGATGAGCACTCCGTTATCGCCCAGCAGTCGCTGCAGCTCCGCTCTGAGCTCGTTCCTCTTGCGCACCAGATGGTCGTACTTAGGAGATCCGTGCTTGCACTGGTTACTATCCATAATCGCCGTCGATAGGCCAATGAACGTGTGCTTGGAGGCGCCAAACAGCCACTTGAAGAGCTCCAGATACGTGTTGATGTCACGCTCCAGGTTGCCCAGCTGGTAGGCGAATCCATGGCCACTGTCGTCCCGCATGTTTGCGAACCAAATAGCCGCCGACTGACGGAACTGCGGCAATTGGATGCGTTCCACCTTCTGGCTGCCGAACTTCTCGCTCAGATGCTGAGCAACCCGCTTCATGGCCTGCGTTAGGGACGGATTACAGTCATTAGTTTCTGGTCTAAAAGAGTATTCAAGTAAGCTCACCTGCCGCAGGTCCGGGTCCACGGCGGAGATCAAGCGGCCGCCGCCATCAGACTCCTGGTAGAAAAACTTCAGCTTGGTGAGGTCCACATCCTTGTCCAGATTCAGTAAGGCCGCCTTCTCGCCTGCCATAATCTTCAGCATGGGTCGCAGATCCTCGGCGAAGCGCGACATGGGTCCCAGACCGAGGAATGTATTCTGTTCGGCACTGAATGGTGCCGGGAACTGACCCACATTGGACACGACCAGCTTGCTGGGCTTGTGACCGAAGATGCCGTTGAAGAATGCTGGCATGCGAATGGAACCTCCAATATCTGAGCCCAGGCCAAAGGGAGATGCCGCCGCCGACTGGATGCATCCCTCGCCGCCGCTAGAGCCGCCAACAATTCGATTCGTATCATAGGCGTTTCTCGTGCGTCCATGCACAGTGTTGTTGCTCTCCCACCACATGCATACCTCCGAAACGTTGGTGAGGGCGAAGGGTATGGCACCGGCCTTACGCATCAGGGCCATGGCATCGGCATCCTGGGCACCGCGCACATCCCGACGTTCGTAAAGGCCGGCCGTGTGGAGCATGCCTAGTGGCGAAGTTATAAGTTAATACAATTTCCAGTACCTGAAACCTTTACCTACCCTTGACAGAAATACAATCCTTGGTGGTGATGGGTACTCCCAAGAAGGGTTTCTGTTTGGCCAACTCCTCCGCGCTGTAATTTCCCGATTTGATCAAGGCATCTGCCTCTGCTGCCTCCTTGAGAGCTTGGTCATACCGTTCATCCACCACACAGTTTAGTATGGGATTAACCTCCTTGACGCGCCTAATGAATGATTCCAACACCTGGACGCTGCTCAACTGGGAAGGAAAAAGAATAAGTAACACAACAAACTAAGATAACCATGACCACTCACCTCCTGACTGCGAATCTTTCTGGCCAGCGAAGAGGCAGACTCCAGCAGAATGGGATCTGTTATTGGAGGAACTCTCTCACCCTTGGGTCCATAGATCAGCCGGAAAATGAAGCGAATGAAGGTCTGTAGAATGCCAAAAATGTAGCCACCAATGGCCTGGGTCAGAGGAACGCTCTGTGCCATGTTGCAGGGCTATCGGAATGTTACTACTGGGGGAGTCACGGGGAATATTGTATGAGGCTGAGTGTCAGTGCTGCCTTGTGGTCAGTCCCATGAGTCGGTGTTCTGGAAATGCATATTAAATATTATCGTTAAATATGTAAATTCCAAATCTATATATACACTTTTATGTGAGCAGAAAAAGGCATAAATAAATTGCGTAGCGAGAAAATTACAATTATTTCCAGAGCTCTGTGTGTTCGAAGTAGCCATACTTAATGGCCAGCAAAAGGTGTATGCTCTTTTATAGTCGACAATTCAGTCAGTTTATATACATAGCCATTATCTTTGTGAAATGTGGAATTTCCCTATCCGAAAATACTCTCCTCTACACAAACATAAAATAATCTGTGAATCTAGAAGGCTATTGTAGGGTATTATATTGTAGGGGTAGCGTGCCTGTCACTCGGGACGAGGGAAATCGATTTGCTCGTGTCTGGGTCGAGATATAAACTTAATAGCTCCGCCACTTAATTGGGGTGTCCCAGATAGGCCATGTCCACACCTGTGGCAGTTGATGACTCATAAAATTATTAAACAGGCTGAAAAATAGAAAAAGCTAAAGCCACGACTCACTGAACCCAGGATAGCCAGCAAGCAGTCTTTCAGTAAATTGGCAAAGTTTTTAAAACTGCACTAAGATCTAGCAAATTAACAACTGGCGGCGTTTATAATTAAATAAGAAATACGTAGAAAAGGGGTCTCTCTTTCTCTCTTAAATGTTTCTCTTGGAAATATTGTTTAAACAATCGACTCTAGTGTTTGTGCTGTAAACAATTCGCTCTATGCAAAAACAAACACCGGAAACTTTCAAGTCGGCGAGAAATTCAGGCAGAGGCAGCAGAGGTTTATATCAAATATTGGATCGAAAATCTGGTGTTCTAGGGCCATATGTTCGCTGGAACTTAATTTTCTGTTATCTTATCGGAAGAGTGTGCTGTTCAGACAGCTAATTCGCTGCTTAAATAGGGGAAAGATACTGGCACAAAGAGTCTGCTGAGAGTGAGCGTGAATCCCCATGAACTTCGACGAGCCCCAGCCAAAGGCCGAGGCCATAAACCAACTAATATCGACATCGAAGCTTACTCCTCCCAACTATATTTATTGTTCTCTCAGTAAGTCATAGGGGACAATGATAAGGGTCTCAAGTGAGTCACAGGTCGCAGCTGACGATTTTGTTTACTACGCCCGACGTTGACGATAAAAGTGGCAATAATTTTAACCATTATGGCACAATCCGAGTGCCGCTCTGTACGTGATTAGCAACAATTCCAAGTTCTAATAATTGCTTATCGCTTTGTTTGAAGTCCTAGGGGGCTGTTATCGCATCATGTTGCCTATCAGCGGCGCAGCGTTTCGCAACATATCAGAGTTCGTCCCCAGGCTGCTAATTGAATTGCCAGACATTCGAAAGCGGAGAGTGCATTATAATAAATTGTGCACACTTGAGAACAGAGCAGAAGCTCAGGGCAGGAAGGTGACTTTTAAGGGGGGTAAGATAGAACTTTAAACTCAAAAAATACATTTTAAATTAATACATATACAAATTAACGAAAACAAATTCCAAAAAACACCCCAGTTAAGATCATGCAAAATCCAAAATTAGATTCAAGTTGAACTTCAGACTTGTTTTTGCTGTAATTCCATACATCACTAGACTCGGTTAAAGGTCAATGGGCGGCAGTGATGCGAAACGATAATCGCCCCGTAATCAGGGCTTTAAGTGGGCAATCCGATAAGATTACCCATAAATACTTGTCTCACATTTTGACGATTTTTGCTCAACAAATATTTCCTAGTAATTTACGAGACCTGTTGCTTCCAATTGGATACATAGAGATGGGAAACAACAATCCAACCTAATGTATGATCTTTTTAATTAGAAATCAAGTGGCTGTCTGTATCTATTGATTTCCAACTAGAACCTGTGCTGCATGAGTATGTGTGATGTACACAAACTAGGTGGAACTGCAAACGCCACGACCGGCGGCGAATATGCTGACAGGGATGCCGGGAGGTGTGTGGGGGCTAACAATTCCCGGGCGTGTGCCAGTGACATCATTTCAGCTTAGTGGCTGGATAACTCGCCATTTTTAGCATATGCTTTGTTTGGATTACTAATTCATCACTTGCACTTGCTAAGAGCGTGTATGTATGAGCTAGGGAGCGCGCGAAAACAAAGAACGCCCTGCGGCTGACATCACAAGGAGGTCAAAAACAATGAAAGCTCTGGGATATAAATTAAAATCTCATAGCCGATGTGTAACCGAGCCTGTATTCGTTTCCATTTCATAAGGACAATGCAAAAACTGCACTTTGTTCAAGTTCTACGAAAAACCGGTCGGCCAGAGATTAGCGGTTACTGTTTGCGCAAGTGTGGGTGTGCACTTAAAACACACAACTAAGACTTTCAGTGCTGCCGTGAAATTGCACAAAAGCCCACGATAAACAGATATACACACCGAACGCGAGAACTGGGCAGCAAAACAAAAACACACTTCAGCGTTGGTACGGTGTTGTTGATCAGATGGTTTAAAAAACTTTGAGATGGGCGGATTTATAACTGGAGCTGCAAGAAATAATGTTACTATAAATTATCGATATATCGATACAAAATAGAGGAGGCAAAAACATCGATGGTATTATAGATAATAATTTCGATAATAACTATAAGACAATGATCAAATAAATAAATCGCTTATTTTTATATTTTTTTTTGTCTCTCGTTCTCTCTCTGCGTAAAAACTGTGTTTTACCGCCTGGATACCGCGCTTTAAAAATATAATTCTAGAGATCACTTGGACACTTAGATTTTTTAGGCGGAATTTTTGAGATTTTTTAGGAAGAAAGCCAAGCTGCATCTGGCAACACTGATACATACTTGGAAAAGAGAAAAATTAGGGCCACTGGGAAGTCTGAAAGTCGCACACTTGGCAAGCTAATCGAATCGACTGCAAACGCGACCCCACAGTTTCCCCACGGAAAACACGCGACTCGGCACCTGAGCGACCCCAAGGCAGAACAAATGGCGGAAAACGGTATGCGAGTGCCAGGGTCATCCGCCGTAGTGGTGGCGGCGGCGGCGGCTTCCTCGGCGCCCGGAGCTGTGGCGACGGGCAGCAGCGGCACCAGCAACGGGGAGCACGAGACCGAACACAACGCCAATGCGGATGGCGAGAGGGGCCAGCCCGCGCCAGCGGTTCAGAAGTACATGCAGGAGCTCATGACGGAGAGGTCGCGCATGGAGAACCACTTCCCCCTGGCGGTGAAGCTGATTGACGAAGGTAATTGATTCGATCCGGTGACCTGTTATCTCAAAGTGATCACATTTTGCTCTGTCCTACAGCCCTAGAGCGGGTGCAGCTGAACGGACGTATCCCCACGAGAGACCAGTACGCCGACGTGTACCAGCAGCGCACCATAAAGCTGTCGCAGAAGGTGCACGTGCCGATCAAGGACAAGAAGTTCAACTATGTCGGCAAGTTGCTGGGCCCTAAGGGCAACTCGCTGCGCCGCCTCCAGGAGGAGACGCAGTGCAAGATCGTTATACTCGGTCGCTTCTCGATGAAGGACCGAGCCCGCGAGGAGGAGCTGCGCAATTCTGCAGACGCCAAATACGCCCACCTGAATCTTCCGCTGCACGTTGAGGTGTCCACCATTGCCCCGCCAGCCGAGGCGTACGCCCGTGTGGCCTATGCCCTGGCTGAGATCCGGCGCTACCTCACGCCGGACAAACACGATGATATACGCCAGGAGCAGTACAGGGAGCTCATGGAAGACCCAGAGGCGGCCAAGAAGCTGACGCTCCGCCAGCTGCAGCAGCAGTCGAATGCAGCGGCTGGCGGTGGCGGCGTCGGAGGTGGTGGCAGCGGTGCTGGTGGTGGGAACGGAGGCAATGGAGGAGCGGCTGGATCGGGAGGCAACAATGGCAATGCCAACCAGCGTCCCGGCGGCAACTACAGGTGGGTTCAAGTCCTGTAGCCTTTAAAGGTTGTGGTTTAATTAGTTCCCCTCTTTCTCCGACAGACAAAAGTTTCAGCAACAATCGCACTATCGCCACAACGAGGAGACTGTCTACTTTCGCTCACATAATAACGCCTACCACCAGCCAAAACCCTATGTGCCAGGTGAGTACGCAGAGGGAGCCTCTCTCAACACACCTTTCCCATTGATTACAATTGCATTTTTCCTTTTCGTAGCCGCCCAGCGGGGCAATGCCATGCACACCACCTTGCCACCGCAGGCCATTGTGCGGGCCTCGCCACCCGGAATGGTTGTCAGTGCGGCCAGTTTCAATGGACGTAATGCCGGGATGGGCAATGCCGGCGGCGGGATCATGGCCAACAGCATCGTGGCCACCACTGGTGGTGGCATCGGCGGTGCAGTGCCGCCCAACATGCGCTACCGTCCCGCTGCCCCCTATCAGTTTGTCAAGAAATAATACAGATGGGAGGATGTACCGCCCGCTGCCGTTCGCTGTTTGTTCAACTATTCCTCACCGTCATTAATGTCACATCCGGAAGGATTCACGCTCATCCGTCACACCCATCCACACATCCAGAGCAGGCCCGGCCCTAGCCCCAGCCCCTCCCGCATCCACATCCACCCCCACCACACACTGCTCCAAAGGTAGATGTAGCCACAATGAGAACATTGGAAACTTGTCATGCATTGATTTCACCAGGATTTCGGCAGAGAGGAAACCGAAAACGAAACGAATGAGAAATGTATGTTTAAGAAACTAGCCTAAGTAGACGAATGCTCTGAGGAACGGACGAACACCTCAACCTCTTAACATGAACAACAACAACACCACTACCACTACTCAACACCCGAACATCAAACAAGGGCCCACCCAACCTACCACACACGCGCACACAGGCAAGAGTTTGAAGAGTCGAGGCGAGGCGAGGATCTGAGAACCTGGGAACTTACGAATCTGAGTGTGTTGAGCTCGGCGAGCATTTGGAAGAAGAGAAAAAAGAGAGGAACAGAGAAGAGAACATTTTGGGAAAATCGAATTGATGGATGGATTGTATTCAGGGATGGTCCCAGTCGAGCCAGAAGTCCTTGTTTTGTTTTATCGTATTTTATTACATTATTAACAACTACGTTTCATCGACCTTTAATTTATATCAAATAATATGTATATCTCCTTTTATGTATTCATCTATACGTATGTATCCCCAGCCCGCCGCAGCAGCAGCAGTCGCTTAATAATTTAGCTTTCTTTATCTCTTGCTCTCCCCAGTTTAAGTTGGAACCTTCCTATTTTTGTTTGAATGCATTTTTCACACATATATATTTATGTTTACGTTTTTTGACGAGGAGGCTTTTTTATTTTTATTTACATTGTTACGTTGCCTGGACAAAGAAACCAACTACAGATGAATATTAATATAAAATATATATATAAACACAAGTATATGTAAAAGCGGTATGATTTATATTACACATAGTGCATATTTGCATATGCAACACACCCACACGATCACACACGCGAACGTACATATATTCAAGCATCAGCATATTCACTTAAAAAACAAAAACAAAACAAAACCTTAAACCAAATGAACATTAGAGACGCAAAAGAGAATCTACAAAACAAGCATACATATATCGATTTTCGATTTATAATAATAACGGGCAAAGCAACATCCAGAGTCCGGAACAGAGAATAATAAGCAAACACATACATACATACATAATTGTTATTGTTGTTGAAAGCAACTAAAATTGTAATAGAAATTATGCAAATATACATACGAATATGACGACAAATGTTAATTGCAGCTGCTTAGTTATTATTTTGTTCCACACCCAGACACATAATAACACTGGCAACCAAACCTAAGATAGTCTTATGTATGGTCAAACTTTATAAGGTGGGCTCATTGGCTTTGTTGTCAAAAGAGAGCTGTTTCCGCAATGAGACCACCTTTTATACTTCCATCGAGAGATCATCCTTCAGATCCCAGTGAAGATTCAGTTAGATTATGTTGAAGGGATATGCTTCTGAAGCATCCAAGCCACACGAAACATATACTACATCCTGTACGAAACATTATATATTTTACAGTGCATTATTATGTTGCTGATTATCGTTAAATAAATTTCCAATTTGTGGATATTCGCTCCATGTTGAATAAATATACATACATACACATAAGCCGAGGCAACAATTGAAATAACCAAAGCGAATTCGAATTCGATGTTTTTTTGTTTACGATTTTCTGTTAGTTTGCAATAAAAACAGTCATCTGTTCTGTGTTTAACAAATCATCATTTAACTTTATTGGCTAACAAATACAGGATACAGGACACACTACAGGGCCCTCACCAGCTGCATCAGGGAGTAGGGATTTTTGTTGCTCATGAATTTGAGCTGCTCCTCGAAGCCCTGGGGAGTCTTATTGATCCAATGCCGGTCGAGATAGTAGTTGATGTAGCTGTGGAACTCCTTGTCCGTGTAGTTGTCCACATGGATCGGCACGAAAGGATCCAGGTGCTCGAAGCCTGCCTGGCCGAGCAGGTATCGCGGCATATAGGAGTCCATGTATCCCTCGGTCATGGCGATCTTGTCCACAGACAGGATGCACACCCCGTTCGTCCAGTCGTAGTTGGTGATGTCCAGGAAGGGCTGCGTGAGCGTTATCCTGTCTGGAGTAACGCGCTGCTTGTTGTCCGAGAAAATTCGGGTAATCGGATGGAAGAAGGCATTGAATCCGTCGATGGCCACCATCACCTTGCACTGTCCGGCAGTGGAGAGCTGTTTGAGCTCAGATATGAGGGCCGCTGTCGTCTCTGAGGCGTACTTAATTCTCGCTATTCCGTGCTCCACCAGCTCGATTAGGGGGGAGCCCGCCGGCGTGCTCTCACGCTTGCTCCACACGTACTCCTTGCCGGTCTTCAGCTGGAGTCGCTGCAGCAGCTGGCCGTTCTGGTTCTTGAAGTGCACCAGCCAGGCGGCAGCGTCAAAAGGCAGATCGATCATGCCCTCCTGACCTGCGGCGTTGGACGCCTCCTTGGGCCTCTTCATCCAGTTTGGAGCCCAGGGAACGTGCACCAGCAGGAAGTCATTGAGGGCTCCGTAGTGCAGCACATGGGCCATGGTCAGGGTTTTGCCAGTTCCATTCTCGCCATACAGCACATACCGCACCACCGGCTTCGTCAGGTCTGCGCCTTTGATGTACTCCAGTAGCTCCAGCGCAGGATTCCGGACCATCAGACAGGCCTCGGTGAAGGTCTTAATCTGCAGTTCGTATTGCTTGGGCAGGCCGCCGCCGGTGAAGATCTGTTTCTTCTGCTCCGCGGGAATTGTGTAGAACTTGGCCGACTGCAGTGCCGAATGCTCGCCGGGATTGGTAACCGCGGTGCGAAACTCATTTATGGTTGCGCCGTCGGCAGGAGCCACCGCCGCACTCGTAGCCATCTGCTGGACATGGCGCTGCAGCTGAACAGAAACGCGAGACAGGTTCCCAAAGCGGTTTCGGATCATTTTCATTGAAAAATTCTCCAATTGTTGTTAAATAAGACCTAAAACCTGCAGACCGAGTACATATGGTGGCTATCGGGTATCGGACGGTATCGGCCAGGGATGAAAAATTACTTATCAATTATTTGTATTTACTTATTTAAATTTATAAGCATATTCTTAAATAAATCCTTTGTAATAGTTTCAACGTTATTTAATTGTAATTTACATTTAACTAGAATAAACTTGTAAACGATTTCGATTAAAATATCGATGTCTGCCTGTTGCTATGAGCTAATTTGCATCCCTAGGTAGCCCGGCAAAACTGCGTCCTGGTGAAATCTTTTTGGGAAGTTAACTTGAACTGAAACGCAAAGATGTCATCTTTTGACAAGTTGTCTATCCAAGGAGTACGGAGCTTCGGCTCAAACGCCGAGGATCTACAGGTGAGAATAATCCCAGTTTTAAGCCCGACTGCCACCCCCGCTCTTCACCCCACAGAGCATTACGTTTTCATCGCCTGTTACCTTGATTCTGGGCGAGAATGGGTGTGGAAAGACAACCGTAATCGAGTGCTTGAAGTACGCTCTTACTGGGGAGTGCCCACCGGGAAGCGATCGCGGCAGGAGTTTCGTGCACGACCCCAAAATCTTTGGGCTGAGCGAGTCCTTGGCTCAGATCAAGATGCAGGTGCGCGACAAACGCGGCGCCCAGGTGTCCATCTGCCGGACTATGAAGGTGTCGAACAAGCGCGGCAAGCCGACCTTCGAGACGTTGGACTCCACAATCAACTTCCTGACCGGCGCCGGACAATCTAAGCGTGACACCCAGGACTCCCTAAGCGGCCGCAACAACGACATTGATCAGGCCATTTCGGACTTCATGGGTGTATCGAAGGCCATCATAAACAATGTCCTGCTGTGCCATCAAGAAGACTCCAGTTGGCCATTGGACGAGGCCAAGAAGTTAAAGGAAAAGTTTGATGCCATCTTCGGCATCACGGAGTATAATAAAGCCCTGGATAAGATAATCAAGATGCGCAAGGAGGCCATGGACGAGCTAAAGGTGATGGGTGAGTCAGAAACTTGTTAATTTAAAACGAAAGTGCATTAACCACATTCTCCCGCAGAGGCAAACATGAAGCATGTGGCATATCTGAAGCAGGAAATGGAGGTCCGAACTTTGGCTTTGCAGAGAGCCCAGCAAAAGTGCGACTCCGTCAAGGCGCAGTGCAGCCAATGCGAGGAGGAAATGAAGCCCATCGATGCCAGACTGCTAGAAATCCGGAACATAGAGTTTGAGATTGGGAAATATCAAGCGCAGAAGGTGGAAATGGAAACCAAGTGCGTATTAAGATCTTCTAACTTATCTCCTTAACTAACTCCTAACTTAATTGCAGGCATAAAAACTGCAAGGAGCAGATCTCCACCCTTACCAGAAAAATCAAGTCGCTATTTATGGGCTCCATGGCTGAACTGGACGTTACGATTAATAATTTCGATCAGCGGATGAAAGAAATGTGGGACCAGCGCACAGAGACCGAGCAGGAACTCTCTCAGCTTAAGAAATCCAGCGCCAGCGGACAGGAGCAGCTGGGCACGCACGACAAAAAGCGATGCCTGGCCAAGCAGCGGCACCAGAGCGAGCAGGTTTGCCGGGAACAGCTGCTAAAACGGGTCAAGAACTTCTGCTGCGAACTGCAGATCCCAATCGATGGCGAGCTCACAGAGCAGCCTGAAAAACTGTTGGATGTCCTACAAGATATCGAGTCTGTTATCATGAGGAAGCACTGCGAGATCACTGAGATCGGTGAGCGGAACGACAAGGCCGATCGGGACAGGCAGGCCAAGATCGACGAGCTGCGCATTGAACTCACTAAGTCGGAGCAGGGCGTGACAGACAAGGAGAAACAGCGCGAGGTCAATAAATGTGAGAGTGAGAAACTAGAGGTGGACATCCAAAAAATCGAGGCCTCAATGCACGAGCTAAAAAAGCTGGAGAAGAAAATAGCCGATGCCAACGAGCTCTACGAGAACACTATCAAAAATGTGGATGAGCAAGCCAACCGACGGGACATTGCCGACAAGAAGACCAGCATTGCCGAAAAGCAGGCGCAGTTCAAGAAGCTGGACGAGCAGCTCACCTTTCTGGGCTCCATGGCCAAGCTGGTGGCCGAGATAAGTCTCAAGCAGAAGGACCTTGAAAAGAAAAACCAGGAAGTCCATCGTGTGCGCAGTCGCCATGCGGATAACTTTGGCAATTTCTTCAAGGATCCAATATCTAGCAACTATCGCCGCTCAATGCAGGGAGCCTACGACAAGCTTCGTCGTGAGATCCAGGATCTCAACGAGCAGGCTAATGCGCAGAAGCTGAAAGAGCAGTCCCATGAGATCAAGCGCAAGAACCTTATCGACGACATAGCGCGCATGGAAAAGGAGCTAAAGGAGAGCGAGGAGCTGGTTTTCCAGAAGTGTCGCTCAACTCCCTACGATGACCTAGTGGAGCGCAGCAAGACGGCCATTTCCAAGCTGCAGTTCGACCACGGAGCCCTCAAGTCCGCGGAGGCTTTGTACAAGAAGTGAGTGTTAGTTATGGGATCACAAAACTATTATTACCTTTTATATATTTCTAGGTACATACAGAAAATAGAGGAGGAGCCTTGCTGCCCATTATGCCACCATAACATGTCCGGCGATGAGGCCTGCGACCTAACTACCGAGCTCACCGATGAGATACAGAAGCTGCCAGAAAACATAACCAGAGCCGAGAAAGCCTTAAAAGCTGAGCAATTAAAATACGATAACTTGCTGCAGATTAGGCCGAATATTTTAAAGATAAAAGATCTGAAGGCATCGCTGCCCCAGAAAAAAGAAGAGCTGACGAAAGTCGAAGACCTTCTGGGCGAGAGCGTCAGCGAATATGAGACGCTGTTAGCACTGATTGGAGAGCCCACCCACAATATGGAGTTGGCCAACTCCATGATGGGCGATATGACGTTGCTGGATGAGGCCTTGAAGGACTCTGTGCGCCTCACAAAGGATCTGGATATGCAGAAGGTAAGTAATATGGAAAGCAGTCCCTTTTATTTTAACTTTTCGTTTAATTAAAGGCCAAGTTGCCCGCCTCCTATGATGCCAGCGTGTCGATGGATGCTTTGCAGGCGGAGAAGAGTCAAGTTTCTAGGGACCTAGAGAACGGCCGCAAGGAATTAGAATTCATGCAAAATACATTCCAGCAGCATATCGATGCCCTAAATCGATTGCGTGAAATTAAAAATGGGTAACTGAATATTTAAAGCACTAAATATGGTACTAATGCTAGCCTTAACTCTTGCCAGCCTAAAGGATAGGCAAATTCTTTTGCAGGAAGGTGTGCAGAGTCTGCCACAGCTTAAGGAGCGGCTTGAGAAGCTTAACAACTTCCTGATCACCGTGGGGACGGAAATAAGCGACCTAAGGGCCAAAATTCTGCCTCTTAAACAGAACCTGAGGGCAGCCGTCGAGGAAAAGGATCGTTTAAAGGAGAAAGAGAGAGCCCAGCTAGCCCAGTTGAATTCCAAATATAATTCCTACAAAAGCACAGATCAGGACATTCAAAGGTAAGTACAGTAGCATTCATAGCATAGTAGCATTTGATATACCATTATCCTCCCTTAAGATTGAATAAAGAAGCTCAGGAATATGCCAAGTTAGACTTGCAAAACGAAATCCAGAGACTCGAAGACACCATTAAGACCACCAAAGATAAATTAAATAAACTGGCAAGTCTTAGAAATTTCATTTAAAGATCTATAAATAACCGTGTTTATATCCAGGAATCCCAAATCGCAGTGAAAGCCGAAGAACTTGAGACCATTAAGACGGAGTGCCTCAATCAGCAGACCGTTGAACGAGATCTAAAAGACAATCGGGAGTTAAAGCAGTTGCAGGAGAAGGAATCACAGCTCAGCGAGAGCTGTCAATCTCTCAACAGGCAGCTGGGCAACCTGGATTTCCACAGCGTTAGCAAAGAAAAACTGGAACTAACCAAGCGAAGAGACACGGCCTCAGTACGTAAAGGAGAGCTACTGGGCCAGCTGGGCGAGATCAACAGCCAGGTGGACAAGCTGCAGCGAGAGATCGACGAGCCCAGGTTTAAGGAGTCGCTGAAAAACTATCGGAAGGCCAATTTCGAGCTGCTGGTCACGCGGCGCAGCATCGAGGACCTGGGACAACATCGCCTGGCCTTGGAGTATGCCCTAATCCATTTCCATAAGGAGAAGATGGAGAAAATCAACCGCCTGATACGTGAGTACTGGCGGATGATATACCGCGGCAACGACATCGACTACATACAGGTGAAGACGGAGGATGCCACCACAGAAACGGGAGCGATTGCGGAGCGCCGCAAGACCTACAACTACCGGGTGGTCCAGTCGAAGAACAATACCGAAATCGAGATGAGGGGACGCTGCAGTGCGGGTCAGCGCGTCCTGGCCTCCCTCATCATTCGCATGGCTCTGGCGGAGACGTTCAGCAGCAATTGCGGTGTGCTGGCCTTGGATGAGCCCACCACGAACTTGGATCGCATTAATATCACGTCCCTGTGCGATGCCCTCAACTGTATCGTGGAGGAGCGCCAGACCCAGTCGAATTTCATGTTAATTATCATCACACACGACGAGAACTTCATCTCGTCGCTGGGCAAGATCACTAACTACCATCGGGTCTTCCGCAACGATGACTGCAAATCGGTCATAAGGAAGGTGCAGGTCGGTTGATCAAAGCAAATACAAAAACAATAAAATGTACCCAGTTCTCGTTGTTTATCTAAAATGTATGTTTGCTTATCTTGTCATCACATTAATTTGGGAATTGAGTGTGCTGTGATTTAATAATAGAGTTTGTCTTCCAACATGGCAAGCAGAATTTGGCTGGTAACTGTTCTCCTGTCCGTGTTCGTAGCCATTCGTGGCTTCTCCATGCAGTTTGGCAGGATGCATTCGCTGTCCGTTCCCATTTACGAAGCTGAAATTAAGTTGAATCACTCCGTGGATTATTTAGACGTGGCTTTCAAACAAAAGGTAATAATGGTTTACTAGAGTATATTAGTATTAAAGCTCTTACATATATTTATTTCTAAGAAGTCTGCATCGATTTACATTATAAACTTGATTTTGGTCTTCGACGAAAGCGTTTTGGAACGGAAAGGACATGCAACCATTCTGTCTGGCGGTGTAGGAGTCAACTTTACTACATTGAGACTGAAGTACGCTCAGCCCGAGGGAGGGAAGGTCACTGTGCTCATATACGGCTTGCCTCGGGATCTCCCTATCCTAGAACTTTACACTAAGAGATCTTAATTATCCTTAGGGTCCCTCCAATGGTACCCGTCGTCTGGCAGATCGCTGCGAATCAGCGGAGATATCCAGGCTATGTGCATGCGGTTGCCAAAAACAGCCCGTAAATTCCGAGACACTCCCCGATCGTATTTGTGTTTGCTCTCCTTTGTGCGATCCGCCGACACGCCACCCCTCAGAACGATGGGGACGTGGTATCCCAACAATAGAACTCCATAAGCCAGGGCCAGGATATTCAAGCTGTAGAAGAGCAGATACAGGTTGCTCCAGAGGTTGCCAGTCACCAGTAGCAGCATGGGGCAGGTCAGCTTCAGCAGCGTCAGCCAGTTGCAGTAGACGTGGCCCTGGATGATCCACATGTAAATGGAGTTGTAGACCAAGGCGTACACCGAACCCACGAACAGGTAGAAGATGAAGCCCATGAAGAAGCGATGGTTCCGCAGGCCGATGCAGCAGCCCGTGTACAGGCAGTGGTGATCCCTCTTCAGCACACACACCTTACAGATCTTGCAGTGCCACGATCGGGGAGGAGCCAATCGAGGAGGCGTGCACTCGGTGCACTCTCGCCAATCCAAGGAATCCGCTGTTGGTTCCAGCTTTTTGACTGGACAAATACATTTTAACTGACAATACAATAATTCCATTAAACTAATGCTTACCATCCACACTAGTGTCGATCATCATGCAGGCAATCATGTTTCCCTTAATATTAAACACCAGAAACATGGCCATCAGGAAGGTGAAGGTGTGAAAGAAGCCTCCGGGCTCATGGAAGGCTGGCAAAACCACCACAATTTCGAACATGAAGACCACCGGCAGAAAGATCCCAATGAGCAGGAAGCACAAGACATCGACCAGCCGCCGGGGCAGCGGGTTGCTGCGGATTCTCATGATTCCCTTGCACAGAGACAAAATGTAAACAAATGGGAACCGATCGCGGAGCAGCTGATGGGGGAACTGGCTACTGGCTCCAGCCAGCCGGTTTGGCGGTGTCGTCACGTGCGTGCAAGCTTTATTTTATCAAGCTTTTTGGGGCCAAAGCTGGTGATAGGTCGCCGCCAGTGAAAAGCTCAAGTGTTTAAGTGTTTGCGGCGAAAACTTTATGGTGCACTAACGCTCTATCCCCTCCTCGCCCTCCTCATGTTGCCGCTTGCCCGAGTTCAATATAATTTGATAAACTCTAGAGTTAAGCGTATTAAAGTTTGATATCGAACGCGTGGAAGCGTAAAACTGTGGCAATGCACTTATCTCGTCATCGGTACCACACACGGCGCATGTTTGATGGCCTGTGTTCATTCCACATAAGATATTTATATATATACATATGTGTTTAATGCCTGCGGCAACGGGCAGCATTGAGAATTTAATTAACTTGAAAGGGTTCACTCCGCCACAAATCACAGTAATCAAGGTAAATCCTTAATTACAAGGCTCTTTAGCGACGACAGCAGATTGATGGCACTATCAAGTATTTATGGCGGAGTCAAGAGGCATTAAGTAAACAGTTGAAAATGGAAGTGTCGGTGGTGTCCAGCACTGGCCAGGGATCCTCGGGCTCCTGGGTGTTTCTGTTCAAGAGCTTTGCCCGGAGTCTGCGGCAGTTTCTCAATGAGACGGGATTGCATGGTCTGAAGTTTGTAGGAGATCCCAATCTGAGCAGTTGGGAGAGGTGGGATAAGGGATTCATCTATACAAGGATAAATGTAAACGTTTTCCCTCCCCCCTTTCAGATCCTTCTTCTTGGGCTCATTCGTCACCGCCCTTGTCATAACCATCCACCTCATTTCGAACATCTATGTCAAGTGGGACAGCACACCGGTGATAATTGGCATCAGTCCCCATGCCACCTCCATACTAAAGGTTCCCTTTCCGGCCATCACCATCTGCAACATGAATCAAGTGCAAAAGAGTCGGGTATCCAATTACCGCGAGTGAGTGTGTGTGTGTGAGCTTTCCCTTATTGAGTGGAAAATTAATTATTTAAAATATTTTAATAGGGGCTCCAACGAGAGTGCCCTTCTGAAGCTATTGTGCGACTCGGATAACTTGGATGAGGAACTGCGCGGCTCCCAGCTGGCCGGAAACACCTTGAAGATATCCGACTTTCTGGCTAATCACTCGCAGACCTGCGAGAGAATGCTGCTCTTTTGCAGATTCAGTGCCGTGGAGCGGAACTGCTCGCATCTGTTCCAGCCGGTGCTCACGGATGAGGGCCTGTGCTGCGTCTTTAACTTTCAGCCACCCGAATATCTGTACAAGCCTTAGTGAGTTGATATTTATTATAATATTATTTTGATGTGTAATTTGTTATATAGCTCCAATAGCGGTAGAAATCTGACAACTGAGGGTGGCTTTGAGAGTGTCAAATGGGATCCTGAGGCGGGTTATCCTGAGAAATTGCCTCCCAAGTATTATCCAGCCACATCAAGTGGTAGGTTATATAGTGAAGATTTGAAATCTATTCTAATAAACCCTGATTAAATATAGGAACAGGCATCACTTTGGGCTTTACTGCTGTTCTGGATGCTCAAATGAGCGAGTATTTTTGCTCCTCGACGAATGGACCAGGCTTTAAGGTAAGATCACAGAGAATAAAACATTTTATAAACTCTGCTTATTTAAAATAAACCATTTCCAGGTCTTCTTCCACAATCCCGTGGAGGTTCCCATGGTCAGGGAGGCAGGCCTAATTACAGCCATTGGCTATGAAACCAATTACCGCATCGAGATGGTTCGTTCCGAGGCAGTTCCTGCCATTCGTTCGATATCCCGGGATGGCAGGCAGTGCCTGTTCAAAAACGAGAAGGAACTGATCTTCTACAGGATCTACACACGCCTCAACTGCGAGATGGAGTGTTTGGCCGCTTACCTGTACGACAATTGTGCCTGCATTCCGTATGATTATCCGAGCATCTACAGCAATGTCACCACCTGCACCATTCGGGATGCCCTTTGTGTGCGTCGGGCCCAGAGGGCGGCCATCCGGCCGGGAGAGGTCACGTGCCGGAAGCAATGCCTGCCCAGCTGCTTCGACCTGAACTACTTGGCCAGCGGCTTTTCCTTCCCGCTGGCCACCAGCAACTTTCAGTTGGCCAACGGCCTGGTGGAGGGCATCAACAAGTCGTATTTGAGCGAGAATATAGCCGTGATCAATGTGTATTTTCGGGAGTCTGTCTACTATGGAAATATGAAGAATGCCTATGTGGGTTTGACGGAGTTTTTGTGTAAGTGAAAAGCTTATATAAATAATTTTGTAGGTAATTTATTTACAGTATCATTTCTTTTCAGCTAATGTCGGCGGTGTTATGGGTCTCTTCATGGGCTTCAGTGTCATCTCTTTGGCTGAGATTCTGTACTTTCTGATACTCAAGCCCCTCTCAGAGCTGTTCGTTTGGAAATGCTCCTCCAAGGTGGACCCTGATAAAAGTCTAAAACATAATGCATTCGGCATAGAACAACAGGATACCTCAGATAATCCAACTTTCTGGCATCCAAAGGAACTTTACCCCAAGGGTGTTACACTGAAAACCACCACAAGGATCAAAAGGACTAAGAGAAACAATAATATAACAAATGCTTTTGTTCAGTGAGAAATTATGTATTTATGTTTAATCTCATAGAAGGGATACATATGTAATCTGCCATGTCATGCATCTCATTGGACGACACTAAACAAAAAAGAAACGTAAAACTTTATGACTGGAAGCCAGTTTATGGTTTTCCCTTTCATTTGTTCGGGAAAAGCCATCGAAAAAAGCGGAATAATTGATTTAAACATGAAGTGAATGCAAAGCACATTTAAATAATGCATTTGGAACGAAAAACAACTTTGTGCGGTGAGCATGGAATACATGCCAAGCTATGTAAATGGTATTTAATTCAATAATTTTTTGGGACTATTTAAAAGTGTAATTTAGCAGATATTTGTTGAGTCTCCTGACTCCCCGTTAAGACCTCTTCAATTAAGTTAACAACGCTAACCGAGCAGTGTTAATATCTCGATTAAATACCAAGAGAAAGGTAAACTTTTGAACTCTTTAAACGGTCTTTAAGTGCAAACTTTGATGTAAGTAGTATGCTATGCATACATAGTATAGTATGTACATATATAGTACCCATCCTTTGCCTCCCCATCAAGTTACTCCCCTGATGGAGATGTGGAACTGCCTGCCAGCTGGAGCAGATGTGCTCCACGAGGGGCTGGCCTTCGGTAATAGAATACTCCAGCGCCTAATGCAATTAGCAAAGTTTCCTGGTTAAAGGGCGGCCGTTGGGGTCCGTCGACTTACTTTTGTGTATGGGGTACTCTGCCTATTTATGCGATATATTTTATGTCAATAAGAGCATTTTGGCCAAAATTACTTTCTGCCAAGGCAGCAGTAGTTTCCCTGCGTTGCCCTGCTTAACTATGTGACTGCCCCCGACTTTGTAGTATGTATTTTCCGCTCCCACATTGTATGTATTTCGGTAGTAAAGCAAGAATGGCACTTGGGGGCTGCCAACCACCTCCACCTCCACCTCCATCGTGGCAGCGTTGAAGATGGCACATTTCTGTGCCGCCTTGCACTTGTGGCGGAAATTCCTTTGCTGGGAACATGCTCCGCCTTCTGAGCGTTAATTGCTGACCTCAACCTGCACATAAAGCGACTAATTTTCGCACAGGTCCTAGGTCCTGCATAACTGCATGTGCGGCACGGTTTCCTCGACAACATCCTGCGTGGTCGTGCTCCTTCTCCTCCTCCAGCTGCTGGATAGGATTTCTTCTTAAACCCGCCCGAAGGCTGTAAAGAATGAACAAAATGAAATGCATTCGCATTCGCATTCGCACAGTTGAAGACAATTTGCAAAATTGCATCGCTCTTGATGTTTTCACGTGCATTCCATCTGTTTTCCGCCCTCGTGTTTTTACGGCAAGTCAACAATACGCTGCTGGTCCGGCACAGTGCGTCCCATAGCCGTAGGAATTCACCTGGATATTTCTATGCAAAAGCCACACGAAAAAAAAGGTAGAGAAATTCAAATTCAAATTCCGTTGGCTTCCCTGCGTCCAATTGAATTTCGGGCGGCTATCAAATAAAAGTTGTTTGCCTTCTGAACTCTTGTTTATCTATGTCAGCTTTAGAGATTATCTTTTCCCCACATTTATTTGCTTACAAAACGTCCAACAATTCCGGAATGCACTGTAGAGGGGCATGACAGAGGGGATGGAGAGTTCAGGGGGTGTTTCTAAGGGGGTTTTGCCATCTAAAACCGAGTACAAAAAGCTTTGCTCTCGACCATCTTTCAGGCGATAAGACAACTGGTGCAAATGATTACGACGTGTTCCCTGGGCCACCGTATATCTAGGACGGGGTCTAGGGGAAGGAGATGTAACAGGACACAACCCCAGCTAGGAGCTTCGTAAATGTCAAGAACAGAACTAGATTCAATTCTTTATGGCCGTGTTAACGAGCCAATTCTCCCCTGGCTGCTGGCGTGGAGTAACCGCAACGAAGAACTTTGGCACTGAATGAAAAATTATGCCATTAAAATGTATGAAACCGAACCACAAATAATCCTTAAAGCCCTGCCCGGCATGCCACTGTCACTGGGTTAGTTTCTGGGGCAAAACTAAGAGGAGATAGCGCCCTCTGCACACGAGTAATTAACAGCAAATTTTCTGCCAAAGTTATCAAGTTGACAATAAAGTTTTCCTAGCTCAACCTCTATTCCGAGCTCTCTCCTCGAGGCGCAGCCCACCTGATTAAGGTATAAATATTTGATTCTAGTGTGGGACGCCCCCGCCAGACCCAAGAATGGGTGCGACAGCGCTCCATGGCCTGGCATTGTCAACTTTATGGGCTTCCTGTCGCACTCCCGGCTCAGTTATGCATGGAAGTGTATTCATCAAAATGTAGTCTCGCAAATGTCTGCGTAAATGCTGCACGTGTGCGTTGGCTTATGGAATATTCGTAGGGGGAAAGGGTGAACCCGATGAGGATGCAAGGGGGCGAAGCAATTCGATCTAATACCAAGGAAGCTCTACAGAGCTCTGCAGAGGGAAGTATCCCCCCAGGGAGGGGAAGTTGCATGCGGAAAAGCAATTAAAACTTCTTGTCAGTGTCTCGGAAGTGTTTGTTCATATTTTATGATGTTTTTCGTGTAGAAAGCTGGATTATGAATGTGTCACCAAGAAGTGTTGTCGCCGCTTCAACTCACTGTCTCTACGAATGCAACAAGCGACGTCGTCATTGAGGTTGTTGCTAAAGTAATGTATAAAATATCACACATCCGCCCCATTGGACGGACCGAAGGCCGAACTATGGCAAAATTTAAAATGCGCCAACTTCATAGGTAAACACAACACATGGGAGAGTGTAAACAAAACTTTAAGCCCGGACCGACCTTTATTTTCGACAGTGTTTGATTGAATTATTTATGGAATGTTAGATTGCGAATGGAAAATGGCATTCGAAGGAGAGGAGAGTCATTCCTTTTCTCCCTTCTACTATATATACAAACCTTAAGTGCATCGATATTTTCTCGAAGCGTTTTGACGTCTGCCACTTAGAAAGCCACACACAGCTTGGCTATAATATTCGGCTAATGGAACCCGCCAGCGATTGCAGCCGTGTTGCAGCCATAATGGCAATCACCTATGGGTGGGTGTGTGATACACACACTCCTTGTGTCCGCCCACTCATATTTGACGCGGTGGCCCACAAGAATGGCTGCCCTGGGCGCCGCCAGCTAAACTCGGTGCTAAAACTCGTCACAAATATGCAAATTTCGGGCGCCCCGCTCCAGCAGCACCTGCCTAATGCACCAAAATGCATTTGAAATTGGGTAATTTTACACATGCAACGCCGCAGGCGACATTGTCGGGCGGATGGATGGGGGGAGGGACTGGGACTTAAAAATGTATTTTGGCTTTTGGATTGGACAGATAGAATTCAGGGCAACAAACTCACAACACACATATCCTTCGGGGGAAGCGAACGAAGTGCTGAATGTTTGAGTGGGGACCCGGGGATAAGCCCCACCGACAGGCTGAATAATCAGGACCATCAATCAGGACTCCGAGCCCTGCACACCTCATTAGGCTAATCGCACAATTGCGCACGGCCGGACACACGCAAAAAACATGGGTCTCCTGCCTCAGACTGCCTCGGGTTGGGTGGTGGGTGGTCCAAGTCGTCCTGGGAGGGAATGTCTGGTTTGGGCTGGCCTGCTTTAACCGCACCGCAATTTGCCCTCATGCGCTAAACAATATTTCATTTTTAAGAGTTGACTTTTCACGCTCGCCGACAGGCGGCTTAACATTTTAAATCCATTGTGGCGCCACCGCAAGGACTTTTCGACTTTGCCTGCTATTTTATTAATGTGCAACTGCGCCGCCGCCTTTGTGAATCCTTAATCAGCGGCCGGGCCTACATACATATATATCTGTACTTTGTAATTATATTCAAAAAACAAAATATGGAAATATGTGGCCCAAAAACATTGAAATCACTTCCTGAAAACAGTCAGCCAGCGGAGTAGAGCCACTCTTTCCGCTCAAGTGTTTTGTTTTGAATCCGATTTCTTCCCAGTATTTTCTCCTGCTGCGGCATCAGTACGCAGAATCCTGGAAAAGGGGGACAGCATCCACAGTTGGGTCGCCTTTCAGCTTCAGTCCTCCACAGATGGTCGATAGAGGCAGTCGAGCTGCGGCCCCTTTTTGTGGGGAAGCCCAAGCTAAAAAAATAACGAAAATATGTAAAAAACTGCATTACGTTTCCTAATGTTGGGTATGCTGCTGCTAACAAAGCAACTTTATTGATGTATTTTTGCACATTCATGGCACACATGTCACTCATACGCACTGTGGGCCATTGTGAACGGATGGGTTTTAATTTACTGCCACAATTGGTTTTAATTGATCTATGAATTTGCATTCAAAAAGCATTTTAGGCTTAATACTCAGGCTCAGCATACACTGCGAGAAAAACTAGAACACTTTGAAAATACTATGAAATAGTTTTCCAGTTATAATTATTATGTATGAAGTTTTTAAGGTTGAATTTTAATAAACTACTTTAGTTGATGAAAGATTTTATTTTTTCGGATTAGATTATTGATTAATGGCTATTTTGGTAATAAATCGATATATCTATAATGTATTTGTACTTGATTTAACGACTGATAAATCGATAAAAGTCCAAGAAATCGAACGTATTTTTTGTATCGAAACCCAGCAAAACTTGTTCAGCTTTTAACTCTTAAAATGTTGTGGTTTTTTGTTCTAGAAAGACAATTTCCAATGTTCCAAAGGCAATTTAAGAGTTTAGGGAAATGTTTTAAATATATAAATAATATCGATACCCAAACGATTAATGCAATAGTTTTCTATATTGGAAAATTCGGTTAATCATACTTTATCTTATTTTCTATATGGTTAAGAACACTTTATATTTGTGGATACATAATTTCCAGCTTTTTCTTTTAATATACCTACATATATCCCTACTTAGTAATTTTTAAGTGCTTTTATTACATTAACAAAAACGTTCTATATATTGCCTGTGGTATTCAAATAAAACTCATTGGCCTGTCAAATGCGTGCAAATTGATAAATATCCATTTTATTTAATAACTGAACGAATAAACTAAACCTCCTGATGCGTGTGGCTAACATGCATATAATTTTGCCATTCATCTCGAATTTGATCCAACTATGAGCTAATTAAACGGGGGGCATGCGGAACATAAAGCTGAGCTGCAAATAAATCGTTGGCAATTCATTTGGTCCGCGTTCTCCACAAGTCAATGCAATCGAGAAAGAGAGAGGGGAATGGGAATCGCAGCTTTTCCTAATCTCCTGGCTTTATCCTGCGTAATAATAACTACTTTCAGGGGCTTTTCTTTAAGGACTCTCGGCCCGCTATCTCTCGGTGCGCTTTGTTCTTGCTTCTTTTAGTGTTTTCTGTTTTTTTTTCCCCTGTTTCCTTTGCGTGACAGCTCATGTCTTGTTTATCTAAATCATCCGACTGTGTAAATGCCAGGCCTGTCTTCCGTGCCGGATCCGGCACCCCTCCAGTTACCACTCCTTGGCTGGCATCCAGCAGCCACCAGCCAGCAGTCAGAATCGTGCCAGCATCCCGTATTCGAGGAGCAAGGAACGAGGAGCGAGGAGCTCGTGTCATCACATGGCAATGAGTGAATGACTTTGTCGACTAAACTGTTTTCCACAGCTCCGGCGGCCTGCTATGCAAAAATCCAGCCAGTCGGCCAACAATGGCATGTGCGAGTGCTTCAGTTAGTTGGGTAATTACGGCATCGTTGCACATTTCAGTTCCCTGGCCTCGGACCCGGAATTCCTGCCCCCGCCCCCGCCCTCCTGGAAATTGTCACATCTCCCAGGTCCTTTATCGCTGTACTGGGTCTCCGCTTGGTTTTCTGCTTGGTTTTCACATGCGACTTGACTGGTAATCAGAAATTGATCGCAGGCGCTTGACTCGACTTTCTCTCTCTTTCTGTGGGTTGGAAAAATGGTTACATCATCCGATTGCACTTTTTGTGTGTTGTGTGTGCTCCGGGTTCGCCGCATCTGTCGGAAATTGCTCAAGACATCGACGCCAGGGCATCATCTAGCCGTACAGTACACACAGCAGCTTCAGCCCTCTGGCCACTTAGTACATTACTTATATCCGCTGTATATGTGCATGTTTGCCAACTTTTCCATTTTTTCCCACATATATATTTTTTGTTTTGGGTTTTTTGCTCTTTTGGTTTGAGCGATTGCACGTGCTCATGTCAGGTTTTTTCCGCTTTTGCCACCCACAGAAGCCAACAGCAACTTACGCATCCAATAAAAAGAAGAACAGGAACAGAAACAAGAAGCTGGCGCTAATGTTGACAGCTGTCTGCGGATGATAGCCGTGTTGGTGTCCGTAATAAGATATTGGAAATTGTTAAATTATTTTTTAAGTGCCGGCTATCGAGTTATCTGCATCGGATAGCCTTGGCCTTTGCGGTGCATTTGCGGAATTGCAATTGCTGGCAGACACTGACACTGACGTGAGGAATTTCCGATGAGGGAAATCA
Organism: Drosophila nikananu; assembly: GCA_008042635.1. Classification (NCBI taxonomy): domain Eukaryota; kingdom Metazoa; phylum Arthropoda; class Insecta; order Diptera; family Drosophilidae; genus Drosophila; species Drosophila nikananu. The sequence continues at coordinate 29,513 of VNJV01011479.1, forward strand.
TTTTACCATTTATCAGCTTGGCACACTTTTTAGGGGTTATATAAACTGTGAGACTACATAGCTACATATAAGAGATATATTATATTATGGCAACTGAAGGATTTTATTTATAAGCGGATAAAGAGGAGCAACTTATAGGATGAGAGGACAGAAGCACGTACGATATGTGTAGCTTTTTAAGAAGTTTTTTATATTGGCTATACTTTACTATAATCAAATTCTTTCATGTTTTATTTGTGCAACTTTGCCTAGCCACATTTCCCGAGCATTCCGTCATATTAACTCTGTTATTTCATTGCATAGATCAGTTTGTTTGATGGTGGTAAATATTGGATAATAAACCTTGATTCTTTTTTAGATATTTGTACTTACTAAGGAATATTTAATTCCTCTCCCTTTCTAACCTTAAAATTAAAATTCCCATAAATTTACATGACAACCTTTAAGTTATAGGGTATCCTTCATTAAAGTCTCCTCTTTGTCTTGGCCTTGGTTAAACCTTTCAGCCAAAACCCCATAGTTAATGGAATTGGTTCTTGGGCTTCTATGCCTTTGCTATCTTATTTCATACACTTAAAGCCTCAGCTGACTGGTCTTTAAGCCTTCACTGCCAGTAAACAATTTGATTTTCCCCAGTCTCCTGAGGTCTGTTGCAGGGCCATTTTCTTCGCGATTTTTCCGCCCTGCGCTTTTTGGTAATACGTCCCTGGTGCCTTTTTGGATGGCTCGTTCGGTACGCTTCGGTTGGGTTGTTGTTTCTGCGGCAAGCAAAGCAAATAACGGGTACCGTTTAACCCTGCGGCACGGCATCCTGGGACATGGATTGTGTTGCTGTTGCTTTTTTTTTCGAGCGAATACCTTACCTTCCTGTCTGCCAGGAGCCAGGAGCAGCAGCAGCAGCAGCTCAGGTGTGAAATGTGCGGCGGAGACTGAGGGCCATAAAATAGGTATAAAACGCTAGACATGCCTTCAGTTATGATTTGTTATTTGATAACGATTTCCATTTTGCATTTCAATTGCCTTTCAACAAATTGGATTGCCCAGCTGCCTGGGAGTGCCCGAAATAATTGCAATTTCCCTGGGAAAACCAATTGATTTCCCACAGAAATTCATTGGTCATAGAGTAGTTCTTCTTGATGCCTGATTAGCATAGAACACCCCACCACACACAGCTTATTTGTATGCCCACAAAAGAAATTCTTTTTGCCACGCCCCCTCCTGAAACTCTTTGCCGCCCACACGAGTGCACAGGGGAGTCATAATAAAGTAAGAAAAAATAAAGAGAAAACACTGGCATCCTGTGAAATGTGTGCATATTTAAATGCTTAGGTCCCTAACAGCCTTCACACCTTCGCCAGCGCCATCATCGCCCCCCGCAGCGATGAGCTCGGCTTTCATCGCTTAAATGCCGCATATCAAGTATACCACATGGTGGCCCCCACTCACCTGGCTAGCTCTGCCACGATAAACAATCAAAAATAAAAACAAAAATATATAGTACATATATAGGACAAAGCAGGGGAAAATATTTTCGAGTAAATAAACAAGAGGCTCAGAGGCCAGTGCCAGTTGTCTTCTGTTGTGTCCGGCCAAATGATAGATGACATCTGTGAGTATCGACAAAAAAATTGCCTCAGACAGCAGGCAGATGTGGATAGGAAATTGATTGATATACGGACATCTTTCTGGCCCCAATCCACCAGGGGGGTTGTATATTGTAGAGTCTCACCCAATTTCGGCCAGTTTAAAGAGCCGTCTATTCTCCACTTTGCCAATTGGTCCACTTGAAGTTTTCCGTATGTTTCAATTTAAGGAGCAAGCCAGGAGCCACTTTCTTTCTCCCCAATGGCTTCATTCTGTCAACAAATAATGGCAATCAGCATGTTTGAGTCCGCGCATTCAAATGCCGAGCCAAAATTTAATAACAAAAATAAATCATTTCGCTGACAGCTCGAGCACGACCCAGCAACTCGGTCCTACGCATCCGCCGGGATCCCACACTCCGGGGATGCTGCTGCTGCTGCTGCTCCCATTCACACCTCAAGTGATACACTGTGGTGGCAAAAGGAACCTCCCCTTTTGCCTGGCGGAAGTGCGGAGACGCACTAATGGCAGAGTCGCCGAATAGAAGGACCATTCCTCATCCTGCCCTTCTGTCCGGGTGTCCCTTTGTCCCTTTGTCCCTCCCCCACTACACGTCCTTGGGCTTGGACTTTGGCCCAGTGTTTCCACTCAGTCTGTCGTGTTAATTTTTTATCACTTTGAAATTAAAGAACAACACTTGGGCGTTGTCCTCGTTGTCCGACCGATTTTTTGCCAGGTCGCTCCGGGTTTGAGATTTGTCCGGGGGAAGGAAGGAAGGGACTCCGGAGACAGGACTCCGGCGATCCTGGCTCGTGTCTGGCCGGGCATAAATAATTAACTTAATGCCATGTTGCCCATAAATTAGGCATGCTCTGTTCCTGTCCTCCAACATTTGTTAAGTGCCTTTCACTTACCTCGGGTGCTGCTGGGTCGGGACTTTAGCTACTCTTTGATTATCAAGGACGCTGTAGCCGCCGCCGTCGCCGCCGCCGAGGGTCCTCACGCCCAGCAAGTAGAGCAGGAGAAGCACAAGCAGGAGCAGGAGCAGGAGCGGGACTTGGAGCAACCTTCCTCCGCCTCCTGGGACGGGTGCGACCTATTTGCCAATGCAATGCCAAATGCAATTTCGAGCAAATCAATTGAAAACACAATTGCCTTTCACCGAGAAGTGCTCTCGTGTTGGCCATGCCCCCTCGTCTGTTTTCCACCCCCCCCTCGATTTTCCACCCCACCACAGCCTGTTTGCCCAGCCGAGCAATGGAGTTGAGATTTGTTTTGCATTGACCGCAAATTTCAATACAGTTTTGCGGTCGTCGCCCAATTGCTGAACACCTCCCGTCCTCTGTTCCCTTTCAATTGCTCAACGCCGCACAGTGGCCTCTGACTACAGCGAACTGAGTCCAAAATCGAACTACCTAAAAATATACAGTGTTACGATCTTTAATGCATAATTAATTGAATTTCCGCCTCAATGGGAGATGAGTTGGCGGAATCGTAATTAAAAGCCGGTTCACACAGCAAATATTGGCTGAGCTCTTGCATGTATTTTTGTTTCAAGTTAATAAGGTCCACTTTTGCCAGCTTAATGAGTGTGTGGGATGGCACAGTGGTTTAATGTAATGGAAACTGAAAAATAAAGTAAATTTTATACTATTTAAGAAATATTTTAAATCATAAAGTAAGTGCTATATTTTGATAATTTAATCAGAAGATAAGTGTTTGTATCCAGCAACCATAGGTTATAGAATAGAAAGAATCATATCAGTTTTAGTAAAGTATAATATGAATGTGATTGATCAGTATATAGAACATATTCCGGAGACTGTATTTAAGCTAGTAAATATTTATTTTAAATGGTCTTGTGTGGAAATGTTTTCAAAACATAAAAATACTAATGCTGCGCCTGCAAAACATATCAATTGTTGAGTTGATAGCTCCAAAAACAATTTAGTAAATAAGATGCATAACGCCACACGATTCTTTTAAGCTCCAGCAGATTGACTGTGTCTTATTTATTTATTTAAAATTTTCAATTAGGTTGAATTTAATTAAGAAGAATTAAAACCAGATAAACTATTTAGATTTGAAAATACTTCGTTATATTTTCCATTATGATTTTCTGTTTCCTCTTTGCTTTTTATACAAATCAATTTATTTATGTGTATTTAAACAGCGTAATAATTATATTTGCTCGTATTCAAACAGCAACCATAAATCACTCAATTGTGAATGCCGCAAGTATGCATGTAGTTTATTTGCTAATTTAAATTGGTGGCTTTATGGGTGAACGTGAACATCGCCTTGCAGCCACTGTGCCACTGCAAAGTGCGGTTGAATCGGCATTAAAGATTTGTGTTGCGGCTTTCTGCTCTTGTGGTTCGCAGTTCGTGTTCCCGGCGTTTGTTGTTTCGCTTGGTGTTGCAGCTGCAGCAGCAGCTGTTGTTGTTGGTGTTGCAGCAGTTGCTGCTGTTGCAGTTGTTGGTGTTACTGCAGCGTTGGGTGGCACGGCCGTGTTTGCTCAGCTGAACGTCAATTAACTGCAGTCAGCGACCTAATTGCGTTGACGCCATTTATTTAATCCGAATTTAATGCTCCCGTTTCGTGGGACCCTAATTGAAAACACAAATTCCGCTGATTGCAATTCATTAGGTTGCCTAATAATGTGCACGAAAAGCTCATAATCCTGGGCCAAAGTGGTGAGGATGCCACAGCGTCTTGGCAGTGGAGGTGACAACTTTGGTAGACAACGTTGGCCCTGACCCACTTTGGGCCACCAACGACGACAAGTTGAGAAATTATACATTTTAATGAGATGCAGTTGGTAATTTCGGGGGGCGAGAAAGATCGCAGCCATCTTTGTCACTCCAACTTGTGGATTATGATGCAGTTGTGCCCCTCTGGCACTGCCTGCGGTTTTTGCTCTAATTTGATTACTCTGGCCGACTGGGCGGATGAATATTTATGCTCGCATAAATACATTACAGTATCCGGCAAGCCATGCAAATTACGTGCCAACTCCGGCTCCATCATCAGCAACCCATGACCCATCCCGCTGACTCCATCTGCTGCTCCCCCCCAGCATACTTCACATCCCAGTGACCCCGTAATAAACCCTTGACATGCCTGCCAAGAACGTAAAGTAAAGTTCTCCTTCAGCTGCCTTCAGCTGCCTTCTGTCGCCCGGCTGACTTTGCATATGATTACATCAAATTTGCATCGCATTATTTTGTGTCTGGTGTCCGTCCACTCGGCTTCGTCTCGGGTGTCCATCCCTCGTCCTCGTCCCTCGTCACGTTGCCGGGCATACAAATTGCACCTGCAATATTTATCGCGCCTGGGTTCATCATCAACCCGGGGCACAGAAGAATTTTTGCGCCCCAAAAGCACATTGTATATATTATATGGTATATATAAAAAAACGATACTATGGCACCTCTGCAGCGATCCACTGACTCAATTGATGAACTCCACGTACTCGCCAAAGTGTTTTTACTATCCACGGATGGCGTCTATGCAAATGAGCTTGCTCTTTTGCTCACTTTTCTCGTGAATCAACAAAATTATTACCTTTACCTTTGCCTTTGCCTTGACGCCGCACAGGTAGCCCCAATGTAGGCAGTGTAAATTGACTCTGGCGGGTAGAGTGTAAACAGCGTTTTTTACGAATCGATGAATACCAAATCGGTTGATCAATAAGAGCCAAATTGCTCGTTGAAATAGTGGTTTCAATGGCAAAGTTAAATAGAATTACAGTGGAAAACTCTGGGGAAATTCACACAGGGGGAAATAAATGGGTACAACTTCATGTTACTTAATAAAAAAATTAAATAAAGTAAATAAAATAAAGTAAAATAAGGTTACCTTTTAAATAAAATGTTTAACAATCTATAAAATATAAATATAAATACTTTAAAAGCTATATTTAATAGGTAAAAGTAGAATAATATATTAAACAAAAATTTCTAACATAAATTTGGTAATTAAGGGAGAAAGAATAAATAAATAATTATTTAACTGTGAGTGGTATTTAAAAGATAAGTAAATAAATAAATACGAAATAAAAAGTAAATAAATATCAATTCAACTAAGCATAACATTTAAAATGTTCAATATTTAATAATAAGTACATTCTGGAAGCAGTTCTTAAAAATGGCTGCTTAAAAATATAATAATATGTTTAGGCAATAAATAGGTATTTTTTGTTTATATAAATTATGTTTTCCAGCTTCCAAATGTACCTACTTCTGCAAACACTTTACTTAGTTTATTTATATAATATTCTTCCTGCTAGCTGAAAAAAACTTGCATCCTAAAAAGCACCGCACACTTTTTTGGACTTTGAAATATTACTTTCAATGCTGCAGATGTCCGTATAAATTGATGCGAGAAAAAAGAACGCCGTTGATTTATTGGCACCGACAATAGTTTATCTGGCACATCTAGCCAAAAGCTATGAGTGGGAGAGCTAGCTGGAAAAAACCAGGCCCAAACCTCAGGGGAGCGTGGCAAAGTTAACGCCGTTGCAGCGAGCTGCTGGCAAACAGATCGAGGGCCATAAACACACAGCGGGGCGCATCGCCCTGCAGTCACAGAGCTTACTTTGTGTGGCATCACCATCGATTTTTGGCCATATGGCTGGCGGAGGAAACCCTTTAAAGTTGCATCAGTTGAAGACGAGTTCAAAGGAGTGGGGGACTTCCCCCAGTGGGTTCCTGCAGAATGCAAAATATGGAATGCAGCTGGGCGGCGACCCTCTTAATTCATGCAGGATGAATGCTCGGGGTGGCTCCACTTGCACTTGCTGCTTCAGTCAAGGATACTTCACACCCTCCGGCTCCAGCTCCCCTTCAGCCATCGCCCCTTTCTGGGCCACTTGTGTGGATGGATTTATTGCCGTTTTCGGCTTCAGCTTGGAAATTGAAAAGCAAACAAGCCGCTAACAAGGTGAAGCTCTTGCCTCCTTGCGCGCCACTTTTTTTTTCCCTACGAATTCCCAGCCTCCCGATTTCCCCGACTTCTCCGCTTTTCCCGATTTCCCCGAGTTGTGCCGCGCACACTTCAATCTAAATTTGAAGTTGCTCGATTCGTTTCCTTTCGATTCGTTGCGATTCGATTTTTCGTACGTGCTCGATAATCCCGCCATCGCCCTCCTGGAGCTGGAACCATCCCCATCTCCTCCAGGCCGAGTTCCCTTGTAAATGTTGAACATTTTTGATTTCTCACGTAGACTTATGCCCTTTGTGTGTTGTGTTTGAATTGAGCACCATTAAATGTCCAAGTGGCATGCAACATTTTTCGCACTGTGGTCGTGCCATCAAGGATATATTCAGATGCGAGTACAAGCACCCACGTCTACTTATTCAATTTCTTATTCTCATTTCTTATTTTGGCTAAATAAATTTATTCTGGCTGCTGCCTGATGGTGAGCTAAGCAGTTTTGTGAATTTGCCACAATTTGAAAATGTCAGGATGCGTGTGGTTTGCTGACGAAGGTCTGGCGGTTGAGCCTGGGAAATATGTTGTGAGTATTCTAATTGATTCACTTGGCAGATGTGGAAATAAGTTTGATTTATTGAATACAACTGCTGAGCTTAAGTTTTTTTCCAAAGTAAGAAGGGATGATAAGCTTGGGAGTTATTGTTATTATAACTTCTCCCAGCTTAGTTATTTAAATTAATTCAGTTTCCGCAATGTTTTCATCTTAGAAAAACCCCTTACTTTGTTAGAAATCGAATTCATTAAGACTTTTCCCTCATTTACTCTGTTTTTGTTGATATTTAGTGCTAAGCGATTGCATTAGTTCCTTACCTTTGCTGACACTTTGCAAGGTCGTCGAAAAGTAAGTTTAAGTGGAGCAACGCTGACACATTTCTCCTGCTGTCTGGCCATAAATGCAGCAAAGTTTTAGCTTTTCTTCTCCTTTTTTTTTCTCCCCCAACAATTTCTGTTATTTATGGAGTTGTTTTCAGAGGCAAACATGGTTGGAATCCAATGAAAACAAGTTACGTAATTGGGCACTTTCCGGCCAGATAAATCCGCACACAGAGAAAGTCGAACAGATATCCGTGTTGAGGGAGAGTGCATTAGCTGGAATCGAACAATGAATAATGTGCGGCCATTTGACGGACGTTAACAGGGATCTCTGCCGGCCTAGTCCTGGTCCTGCCCAAATTAGGAGCAATAAAATTGAAATTTATGAGAGCAGAAAGCCGGCAAAGGCGAATAGCTGGAATAAAAAGGCTTATCCCCTGAAATCTCACCTAGGCTATACATATGTGCTTTTTGAGGAGGGAGGCGGTCCAGGAAGCCCAATAAATTGGCAGTGCCGCCATCAAGTTTTGCCTCTATTAAAACACACAAAACAAATGCAAAAGTTACACACAAAGGGAAACTTTTCCGGGAGCTCTTTCCGAAAAGGGGTTTGTTGTTGTTGTGGTTCCGTTGTTCTTTTGCTGACTCTGTGTTATTTTAGAAAAACTTGCGCCCACGTCTTGGCTTTGGTTCTGGTTCTGGTTTTGGTTATGGTCTAGGTTGTGGCTCGGCCCGCCCACATTTTCCGGCCACGTCCTGCCAGCCAGTCAAGCGGAAACTCCATAAGTTGAAATTATTTGGGGAAAGGTTCAAAGCCGAATTCAGCTACCAATTCATTATAATGACATCAACGTTTGCCCCCTTTTCGGGCCAGCCTAATTGAGATTTAATGGATGCCTAGCTTTTCATTTTCTCCGTTTTCCCCCACATTTTTCCCATTTCCTCCACACAGATCTGCGGGTCTATTGGCGGAGATCTATCGCTGGTAACGGTGGCAAGCTGCAAATTTAGTTGAATCCAATTATTTTTTATGCTTCCCTTGCATAGGGGGGAATCGCTTGAAAAGCGCTGGCGGAAAATTGAAAATTGCACAAAAGGCGGTGGGCCCTTCCTCGAGCCTCGTCGACATGCTGGCACATTGTGGAATAGTTAAGTTAATTGTCCCATCCACGTTGCGATGCAATCTCTGTTCCAGAGGGAGTCAGGGAGTGCCGGAGTGCCGCTGGGAGCCAAATTTGCAGGTGACAGGGCTCTTTGTGGATTTCCAGAGCGTGACAAATGGACAAACGAACGCTTTGTTAATTGTCCTTGGACTGTCCAGCCAAATCCCTTTGGCTTCTGTATAGTTAAGTGGCACTTGACCGGACAAACAATGGAAGGCTAAGACCTTTCCTTGGTTTCGTGGTGCCTCAGGACAAGGTTTCTCTTGCAAAAAACAAATAAAAGGAGTCACTGATACTGCTGTAAATATCTATTACACTTTCTGTTCAAATCTTTTTTTTTGGGTATGAGTTGGAATCAAATTTCCGTTTCATGTGTTTATTTAACTTTGAGGTTTATGTATTTATGGGAAGACACATCAAAATCTCTGATTTCATAGGCAAGCATTGGTTTCTTTCTAAAATGTATTAAATGTAAGTATTTCTGGTTTTCAGTTACAAGTTAAAAGGACCTCAAAAATGTTGATTTTAAGGTCATGAAATCTATATTTATGGATATAATTTTTAGAGGAAAAATCAAAGCTTTGAATTATCATAACTAAGCCAAAATGCATTAATTTCCATTTGGTAAACATTTTTGTACTAGTTTTTATTTAGGTAATCAAAATGCATATTAAATAAAAAGATTTAAAAAACTAATTTTTTTTTTAAATTTTTCATAATTTTAACGATGTAACCCCTTAAAATTTTTTTAAAAATTTTATAATTTTTTTTTTGGCTTGAATATGACTAGATCGACTGGGCTGAAGATGCTGATCAAGAATATATGACTCCTTCAATGAGTTTTAAGCTACTGACTAAGTTAAAAATACCTGAAGGGGTAAAAAAATTACGATTTTTATAAGAAATATATTTGTCAATAAATATATAAAATATAATATGTAAAAAGTTGTTGTCATATTTCAGTTTATATACATATTTTATTATATAAACATGCGGTGTGTTCATATTCTTTCTCCTTTGTCATGGAAATATTATAAAGTAGTTTCATAACAGCATTTTGATAAGTTAACAATTTCCTTTTACTCTGCATTTAATAAAATGTATCCTCATTCTGGTTAAAAGTTAAATCAGCTACTGATATTTGCAATAAGGATTAAATTAAAAAAGTTATAAAACCCAATTTAAACTGCAATTTCAATAGACTTAAAGCTGAGCCGCTTCATCCGCCCTTTTGGCTTCACTCTTATCACGTAATTCAATTTGTATTTTTAGTCAATTAATCAATTTTTTAGCCACCCAGCGAGAATGTTGACTTTGTCTAGATTTAAGCCCGCCCATGCAAATAGACTGTGTAGATGAATAAATATTTTCATGTAATTATTATGCACATGCTGGCGTAATCCTTGGCACGAAAGTCGCGTGTTGTGGCAAACACAATAAGCCCCGGCAGGCCCCCCCCCGCATTTCGGGCAGGCAAATAAAAACATTTAATTAAACTTTACCAACACATACATGAATAATTAAAATTTAATTTCGGCAATATATATTACACAGACAGCAGGGGACAGGAGGCGGCGGCAGGCGGCAGGCGGCTGGTCTGAAGGTCTGATGGAATGCTGCAGGAGAGCCGCCCGGCTACTAAGCAACAAAAGCAACTGCCACCCACTCGGAGACAGGCAACTTGTCACCTGGAAAACGGAGAAAAAAGCGAAAGGAAAACGCAGGATCACGACCAGAGGCAGAAGCAGAAGCAGAAGCAATTTGGCTGACGAAGCCCACAAAAGCCTTCGCCGAAAGGTGAGGCCAACAAAGGAAATACATAAAATATGGCTCCCCACTCCCACTCCCCACTCTCACTCCTACTCCCACTCCTACTCCCTCTCCCTCTCCCACTCCTACACCCACTCCCACTCCCCCCCTATATAGCCACTGGTGTTGTGTTGTGCTGTGCAGTCATGTGTCAGCATTGTGTACC
>VNJV01011481.1:0-20994 GCA_008042635.1 Drosophila nikananu
TTTGCTTTCACGCTGAACTCTTGCTTTTGCCAAATGAATTCAGTGGAGAAAACCAATTGCATTTTCATATGGCAATTTATAGGCAGCAGCAGCCGTGGAAAATGCAAAGAAAAGTTTGATTGAAAGCACAAGGACTTGAAAATAAATATAAATAAATAAATCTTATATCAGAAGTAACGATAAATAGCTAAATAGGTCCGTGGCCTTTAGAAAAATAACTAACCACTGCAGGTAGTGGACCGATTTTAAAGTATCTTTTCAACTTTAAATTTTAACGAAATAAAACTTTGTTATACCCCAAGTTTTCTTGTGATATTTCCCCACTTTCTAACCATTTTCAACCAAGTTTCCAGATATTTCTGGGGGCCATAACACAGACCATTTAAATCCATAAAGCCCTAATAATTGTCCTTTGACATCATGTTTATGCTTATTGTTGTTGTTTCGCCCCTACTAATTGTTCCAGTGATAAGAAAGCGAACAGCAAAGGGACCAAGGGATAATGGTTAATGATTCGGGGGTAGGGAATGGGGTGGCTTAACCCTTTTTGCGGGTTCCAGCCGTTTAACGTCGTTTACATGACACTTGAGGCTTAACCCCCGAGAAAAGCCAGCAAAATGTGTTAAACCATTAAATGAAATTGAAATTCTTGCAGAGTTTACTTGATTATACTGTCACCAATAATTAAATGTCGCAACAAGTTGCCAAGTTGGCCGGAGGGCCCCGGGAATCCCCAGAGAGAAAGGATCCCAGCGATTTCAGGCATTCAGGGCGGCCAAGGACGCCGCCGAGCGAAGGACAAAGCCATCGGGTTTTTCCCGCTTTAAACAGCGAGTTGCCAGAGCCGAGCCGCTGGCGCGTGATAAATTGTACTCATTAAAATATTTTAATTTACTTGCCAAAGCGCGACCCGCAAAATGTCGCGACGTCCCTGAAAAAAGGGGTCCTGGGTGTTGGGTGCGGGGCCCTGTGGGCTGTGGGTTAGCTCCGCGTAAATGTGACATTAAATTAATGCCCAGCACATTTTCGGAGGTGTGAAAAACGCGCTCTGGCCCGCTTTTGTTTGGTTTTCGAAATAATTAGTTATATTAGGCAGAGCAGATTCTCTTCCAATTACCCTCTAATCTTGTACGTTCTTTTTCGTTTATCTCATTGTCCTCACTAAATTAATTAATTAAGGAGGAGAAGAACAAATATTAACGAGTTCATTAATTTTAGGAGGGTTTCATCTCTTCTTTAAATTATAGTTTTACTTTTATTCAATCAATACAAAAATAAAGGGTTTTTTTTTAATCAAAACATGGCTTAAACTCAACCGATTTTAATATGGTTTGGTTTTTTCTTCCTAGTTTTTGCGGGAGAACATTCCTGCATTTAAAACTAGATTTCTATATTTAAAAAATTTTTTTGGCAGTTGTTTTACTTTTATTCAATCAATACAAAAATAAAGGTTTTTTTTTATCAAAACTTGGCTTAAACTCAACCGATTTTAATATGGTTTGGTTTTTTCTTCCTAGTTTTTGCGGGAGAACATTCCTGCATTTAAAATTAGATTTCTAATTTTTGAAATATTTTTGACAATTTTGACGATGTAACCCCTTACATTTTGTTGAACAAAAAGGGTAAATTTTTTGCCTAAAAATCTCCAACATTTTAAAAGGGGTTTCTCATCATAACTTGGCCAAAACTCACCTGATTTTTGTGTGGTTTGGTTTTTTCTTTCTAGTTTTTGCAAGAGAACATTCCCGCATCTAAAACTAAATTTCTAATTTTTTAAAAAGTTTTTGACAATTTTGTTGAAAAAAAGGTAATTTTTTTGCCTAAAAATCTCCCACATTTTAATGGGTTTTTTCATCAGAACTTGGCTTAAACTCTACTAATTTAACAACAACTCATCATTTTTATATGGATAAAACTTCGATTACCGTGAATCTTCAACAGTATCTCGCTTGTAAACGAATGTTCTTTATTTTCAAGTAATATATTTTGAAATCCCATCCCTTAAGGCAAATATAAAAGTAAAATAACTGCCAACAACCATAATTGCGAGATCTCACCTCGTTAATCGACCGCTTATGGTTTCGATAACGATAAAGATGCTTCGATGGCCGCCTGGGGAAAATCCGAAAGGGACTCGCCATAAAACGGATAAACAGAATTGTGTAAATTACCCGAAAATGTCATCAAGTCAATTTGCAAAATGAGAAAAGTAATCAGTAAGAGAAACACAGCAGAGTGGGGGGCTTGAGGGTTGGGAGGACAAACACACAAATGCAAAAAGTACTTAAAATTTAAATCACTTCACAGCAAATCCTCTTCCTTCCACCACACAGGACTCGTCCTCTTTCGGCGTTTCTTTTCGCTCGCTCACACATATCCCGGCCACAATATAAATTATATTCCGAGGGTAAATAAAACACTTAACGCCCTTTTAGCGGTTGTGCATCCCCAAACCACCAATCCCCCCGTCCCGTTTTGGCCAAAATCCCGCCGAAAGCAAAGCCACGACATGCTCTGTTAACGGCGCTTCCTCGCGAAAGGACGCAAAGGACACCAGGCACAAAACAAACACATTGTCGCAGCGGGGCGTCCTTTAAGCCATCATTACCAAAATGGCATGCCAGGCGAAGGACGACGTTGTGGGAGGCCTGAAGTCCTGCGCTGAGAGGGGGGTGGCGAGAGAGACTAAGACTAAACAAATTTGCCCCGCTGATGTCTTCGTCAGCTTTACTTTTTCTCATAACTGTCAGTTGACAGCTTCAGAGTCGCTTTTCCAGCCAGCCGGAGTTTTCCTCGTTGACGAAAAGGGAAAAAAACTTTAGCGCCTTTGTTTTTGTCGCTTTCTTTGCCATTTTTTTTTGTACCCAGTCTCTTCAGTTATCACCAGCCAACGTTTTGCTTTACTTTCTTTTTATACACTCTTTATAGAGGGTAGTGTAATTTATAAAATGAATAATTTATTAAAAGGGTCTTTTATAAAAATAAAGTCACATTTCTAAACGATTAAAAAAAACAGAATATAAATACTACGTATAATCCGTTGTGACTAAATAAATATGAAAAGTCCAGTTTTAAATCTTAAATAAATAATTCAATAAAATCTTAAATATTATGTAGTAATTAAATATATAAAAATATAAGAATTTCGTGTGTAATTAGTATGAAACCACTGCGTATACGTAATGTTACGTATACGCATTTGTGACTCAAATAAATGTTGAAAGTGGAGTTTTAAATCTTAAATAAATAATTCAATAAAACCTTAAATAATATTTAATAATTAAATATATAAAAATATAAGAATTTCGTATGTACTTTAGTATGAAACCACTGCGTATAGGTAATATTACGTTTACGTCGTTGTGACTAAAATAATTATGGAAAGTGGATTTTTAAACCTTACATACCCAAAGAGTTTAGATAGTTTTAATCGTTTTAATATAAGTACAGGTAAATATTTATATAATATATAAATATTATTATAATTAAGCTAATCTTTTGCTTCCCATACTTTTTCGACTTTTTTTATATTAAATATTTGTATTTTATACGTTATTTATTAAAACTAACTTGACAATTGTAAAGAAAATATTGAATACAAATTTTGTAGAACCCAAAAACTAAATATTTGTAAGTTTTAATGTTGTTAAATGTGTTTTAAAATGTGTTTTTAGTTTTTAGAATAGGTAGGTATTTAAAAAAATATATATTTTTGTACATTCTTGAATATTATTTTAAATTTATTTAATTTTTGTACCAGAAGTTGGCAACTGTCTCATAGCTTAACATTTTTATTTACGTTTTAATATTTTTAAATGTATTGCATTGTTTTATATGTTTTCATATTTTAAAACACATTTTTAACATTATTTTCAAATATTTCAATTTGAATTAAAGCATTTTTCGATTCGGCTTTCACCGCCATATATTTTCCTTGGCAGCGCTTTTCCTTTGTTGTTTTTCCCTGTTGGCTTTTCGGTTTTGGCTGCGCGATTTGACATTAACCTGTCAGCGTTGTGCCTCCGACTGCCTCTCTACCCGGCTGCCCGCCTGCCGTCTTGCATTTTATTTATGAGCGTGAGGAGCGACTGCGACTGCGACTGCCTTCATGTCTGACACTGTCTGGGGTAAGGCACTGGGACAGGGACAGGCAGGACACACTGATGAACTGACAAACTGAGTAACTGAAACTTTCAGACTTTCAGAGTTATTTTTTTTTTGTATACCGGCATTGATAGACTGCCGGCTCAAGTAAATCAAGTAAATCGCTATCGGGCAGAGCTATCGATTATTCGCGGTAATCGGGTAAATCGGTGCCAGTTGATTTTTTCTATGAAGTGTATTTTTTTGGTTAACTATTAAGGCTCATTTAATATTAACAAACTATTAATGATTATGATTTGGATTTTATAACCATCGAAGGATCGGTTTCCAGAAGTTGACGTTCTTTCTTGGGTTTTTCAGTTCAAAGTATTGAATTAAATATTTGTGAAATAAATCAAACTATAAAGCCAGGATAAAGGAACAACTTTTAAAGCTTCAATTTAAAGACCAATTCCTGACCAATCCTTAAGCCATTACTTCCCTCTTATAAACCCCCTAGGACCCCCTCGATGGATAATCCCCTAAGCGCTGGTCTCAAAAAGCCGCAGGACACTTAACCCTTGAGAGGCCGCGGTGCGCTCGAAAGTATGCCAGGAATTTTTGCATTCAGCCTGCGAGACCGTGAATCAAGTGGCGCACACGCACATCCTGCAGGACCTGCGGACAACCGCACACAGACACGGACAGTTGCAAGGTGCTCAAGGACACTGGAGCACACACACACACACACACCGGCACACAGACAGCCCAAAAGGACCCTCTCCACACACACACTCAGACACATAGAATTCTGGCAATGTAATTAGTTGCTCGAGGTGCTTTAATTAAAATGTATATCCTTATTGTCCTGCTACCACCACCAATGTCCCACTCGCCTCGTAATTGTTCGTGTTACAATTAATTATGTCAAATGGACCAGCCCCGCCCAACCGATTCCGTCCGCCAAAAACCGAAATACCAAAAAAAAAAGGAAGGAAGAGGGAAGCCTGAAAGTGGAAATAGGAAACAGGAAATGGGAGGCAGGAGGCAGGAGGCAGGAGGCAGGACGCAGGACGCAGGGGAGAGCTGTTAACTAGAGTGTTTTTGTCAATCAATTTGCATATCGATGACCTAAACGCAAGGCCCTCGACCGGGGACCATCGGGTTGGCGTTTTCAATAAATAAATTTAATAACTGCGAAGCGGCTCGCGGCCATAAAGTCCATGGATGCAGGAGCAGCAGCCATTGCAGCCATTGCAGCTCCTTGCTGCCGCATACTAAATGAAATTGAAATTGAAATTGCAATTGAAATGGAAGTTGCAATATGAAATATGAAGCAAGGGAGGCCACGACGCCAGCCACCGCAGTGCTCAAGCTCTGTTAATAAATAATAAAGCGACATTAAATAGTTTTCTTATTCACTTCGGTCACACAAAGGGGCTTCACCCTCAACGCTTGATTAGTCAAATGAAAATAAAATATCACCATATTAACTAACTAATTTAATAAATATCTAACATAACAATGATGAACTCATGAGCCTGGGCAGTTTATTTCTTGAAAAATAAACTAGTCAAAATGTATTATCTTTTTAAAAGTAAGTTCGAATTTTAATATGTTCAAAAGTTTGTAATTTATATATATCTATTTTTAAATATAAATATATAAAATTATAAATGTAATCACAAAAATTAAATTGGTTCACTGAAAATAATATTTATTTGAAGCATTAAAGAACTTCGATTTTCACAGTTTTTATAATTTTAAGGGTTTTTGGATTTATTATTTTTAATAATTTGAAGTATTAGTAATATTTTTTTAACATTTTGTAATATTTTATTATATTTTTTAATATTTTTTAACATTTTTTGTGTATTTGTTCTAATACTTGTCTTAATGTTTTAAATTTTTTTAAGTTTTAAATAGATGTTTAAATTTAAAAAAAGTTTTTAAATATTTTTAAATGGTTTATAATTTTTTTTAATAAAATTATAATTAAAATTTTTAATTTTTAAAGACTTTTAAATGTGTTTGAAGGGTTTTATGTATTTTAAAGTGTTTTAAATTTTTTGTTTAAAATATATTTTTAGTTTTAAATACTTTCAAATATTTTTGTTATACATGTTAATATTTTGTAATGCTTCAAAAGGAAAGAAACTAAAAAATGATTAGTTCTCCAATGAAACGTACGCAACCGACAGCTGTGGGAGTCGGCCAGCGACTGTCGGCAATTCGGCTAAGGAACCCGGCTTTTAAGCGGCAAATTCCGTATAAGACCACAAAAATACTGGGAATGGTGTGTGCTGAGAGCCCAGAGATTGGTAAATAAATATAAGAAAGGAAGCTAATCTTGCGATGCCTTGCAGTTTGCAATTTGATCGGAAACGGATTTTAAAATCGTTCATAACTAAGCCTAAAATGCAATTAGCATATTGAATTTTAATTTATAGATTTTGTAAGAATTGTAATGATAAAATTAACCCCTTTTAAATTAAATTAAGCCAACATTAAAATATTATTTTTTTAAATATATAAAATAATATTAATTAATTTGTTAAAAATGATTCTTATTTCTACAAGATTTTGTCTACAGAAAATAATTGAGAAAGAAAGTGTCTAATCTAACAATTTTTATTACGTCGAAATATATGGTGTTTTTATAATCTTACAAATTTTGTAAAACATTTTTATTTTATTATTTATTTTATTAATAGTTTAATTTGGTAAGTAAACATCATTTTTTCCTACATTGATATTTGTGTTGGCAGCACCTATATTTGTTCCTCAAAATATTTCTTGAAACATTTGTTTTTATTTATGTGTTTGTTAAAATTTACTTCTTCCCTTCGCTCATTTAATTTAGGATTTTCAATATATGCATTTGAAATAAATTAGTTATGAGTTTTAAATTTAAATATAATATTTAAAAATCCATTTCCTTAAATTCGGTTGAATGGTTCCGCGGTCTCGTTTTCTCAATATTTGTAAAACATTTTTAATTTGCTTTCCTTTTTGCGCTGAAGCCAAAATGCACCTCGTCCATTGCCTTGTCTTTTCTTTTGTATTTTTCCTTTTTTATTTCTTTCACAATTTTTGTTTTTATTCTTTTGCGGCTGGCGGCTTTGGCGCTTTATTTGAGTTACGTGACCCTGCGCCATTGAGAGCCGGAGAATTTCTTGCGACATGAACATGGCACACATGGGGGGAGGGTAGCAGAGGTAGCAGGGGGCGTGGATGCCCCTGCCCCCGAATCGCACCGAAACAACATGCAACATACGTAGTGGCCCACCCAACATCATCATCCTCATGGCCGTCGCCCGCTGTTTGACTTGTTCGTTTGTCTGTCCGACTGTTCGGCGGGATTCCTGTGTCCAACTGTCGTCCTTCTGCTCCTGCTCCTTTGACTCCCGCCCCCAGCTCCTTATCCTTTTCGCAGTCGGGCTGTGCGAGCTTGTTAAGTTCATTAAGGTTGAATAATAACAACAGTAACTACATTTTAAAGGAGTTGTCAGTTGTCAGGAGCGCGGCCCATGCCCTTCCAGTACAGTGTGCCCAGGTTAAGGGGGAATTTATGAAGGTAACATTGCTAATTATATAAAACATTAAGAGTTTAAGCCTCGTTTGTTATGAAATATGTATGTAGTTCAAAGTGTTTATTAGGGGAACAAGTGCCAACAGTTTTTATATAAGAAAGGGTCAAAGAAATATAATAATTTCTCGTTACTATTTTCTAATAGAATTATACTTCCAGCATATATATTTATTAATTGAATTTTAATACCTTTAAAAGTATATACTTATAAATAAATTAATACATTTCAAAGCTGTTTGTTTCTATTTTTTTTTTAAATTTGATTTTTAAAATATTTTTAAAAGCCTTTACGGCCATCTGATGCCACCTTAACAATAATTCCAATGGCAGAAAATGTGTCTTTTAAAATTAATTGGTTTCTAAATTTTCCATATAACATGGCTATATATTCTTTAAACATTTAATTGAATATTTGTATGCATTTCCATTAAGGGTTTCCACTGTGGCCACGTTCCTTCCGTGACGTTCAGGTGTGCTGGTGTCCTGGTGTCGTGGTGTCCTGGCTGCCAACCGCCCCCCCTGCTGTGTGCTCGCCTTGACTTCACTCATGTTGTTAACTGCTCTTATTACAACTTATTCTACTTATTCTACTTATGCGCTCCTTGTTTGTCAACAACAAGTACAAAACAAAAAAAATGTATATGGAAAACAAGGACATGCCGGGGCGGGCCACCTTTCGTGCGAAGTTAAAGTTGCATTTACATCGCAGCGGAACTCTTTATTTTTAACTTTTGGCCACAGAACATGTCTATATATATACACACACAAATATCCTCCTTAGTTTCTTTATTTTTTGCGGGGGATGATGGGGCTAATCCCAGTCTGCTCCTGCTTCAGCTCCTGTTCCCTTCCTGTTTGTCTGCCGCGGGGCCATCCAGCATCCAAAACATCTTCGCAGAGAGAAAAACACGGGCCGGCGATTCCTCGACATGTGTGGGCGCAAAACGAAAAAAAAAAAATATAAAAAAAAAACGAAAACGAGATGAAAATAATCAAGTTTCCGACAAACATCAACATGACGCCAAGATAAAAAGCTTCCAGGATGCGCTGGCATCGCTCAGCCACTGCAGGACAAGATAAGACACATCATCAGGAGCAGTAGCAGTAGCGGCAGTGCACTGGCAGAAATTACTATCTACTTGCTGGGAGCTTTAAGAAGGTAGGCATATGTAGTGTTTGGTTTTATTTGGGAATAGTGAGTTGCCAGAAAGTGTGCTACACTTTGCAAGCACTAAACTCGCCTCTCTTTGTGTGTTAATTGAAATGGAAATATGAAGTTTGTTTTATGGAATTACATGTGAATATAGAAAATATGTTAGAACAAATTTAAAACTAAAAGCTAAGCTTTAATAAATTCCTTGAATATATTTTTTATTAAAATAAAACCAAAGATACTACTCCGGAAAATGTATTATTTGCAGGTTTTATTTTGGCATACATTTTAAAAATAAATTAAAACCCAAATTAAAATAAATATGAAATTAATAATGAGAGAAATGAATAGCTAACTAATTAAAATTACAATGATTTTTTTTTAAAGATGACACATTTATGCTACATAATTTTGAATTTTTAAACAAAAAATTACAGTGGATTTGGTTTCATATTTTCTGATCCTTTTTTGTTTTAGAAAATGTTTTGATTTCTGTAAAATCCCAGTTAATGATATAATACTCATAAAATATTAAATTGATTTTATAAATATTTTTCTCTTGTTTTAGATTTTTAATAATTGATTATCGAGAAATTAAAAAGAAATATTCAAAACATAATCAATATAATAAATACAATAAAAATTATTCATTTAATAAATATAATATAATATTTCATATATTAAATTGAAGAATTAAAATAAATTTGTATTAAGCTTATACATATTATTATTTGTAATTAATTATATTACCAGCCATTTTTTTGTTCCTGTGCCGCCGCAGGACCGCAAGTTGGTCCATTTCCAGGACTTGGCTTGAAATTGGCTGATGCCGCCGCTGCAGTCCAGGAAGGACGGCCTGTGGGCGTCAAAGTGGGCGTTTGTACGGGTGCTCTGGGTGGCTTTCCCGCTTTCCCGGCTGCGGGTTCAAGTGTCAGCCTTTTGCCATCTTCTTCGGGCCTTGTGGCAGCCTCAAGTTGTGTTCGTGTTTGCTTTGAAAAGTATATTGGATTGCCCGGCCACAAATATCCCTGCTGCACACATCCTTCTGTGCCCATCCACTGGCTCTGGCTATGTGTATATGGATATGTTTCTGATATATCAGCGGTCTAACCAAAGGCCGTCTGTGGCTGACGTTGAAATTTTTCCACTCTTCGTTTGTTTTTTTGCGTTTTTCTTTTTCCAACATTTTTGCGGGCTTTGTTTTTAATTTCTCTAGATCGAAATGGGGCTGATTTTGGGCGAGTTTTCGACTCCACAAATATTTTCCTTCCTTCCTTTTTTTTTTGTTTTGATTGTTGTGCCCAAACAAAGGCACTTTAAATGTTAAACAAAATTATAACTATGAATTCAGATTGGTGGGTGGAAAGGGAGGTTAGTTCGAGTGTGTGGCACATTCAGGCGCTGTTTGAATTTCTGCTGAAGTTAACATTTTTATAATTCCATTAAGCGGCACGGTCCTGCCTCTGTCTCGTGTGTAACATGAGGATTTCCCTCCCCACCCAGGCACCCACTCCACCCGCCCCACACAATGCACAAAGTTGGTCCGAAAAGTTTTTCGCATTCATAAATCATTTCCCTCTTTTTTCCAGCCTTCCACCTTCATGCCACGTTTTAAAGGTGGAAAATACTTTTCGCTGAATTCGTACAATTTCTCCGGGGGGGGGTGGGGAGGCAGCATGTGGGGTGCCACTCGTGTTTCATATGCCCAAAGGGGGCAGGGGCAGGGGCAGTGGCAGGATAAAGGGTTGGATGCTTTAAGGACTACGTTAGGTTGCAACTTGTTGCCTGCTTGGGTTACACGCGGCCGCCCACTTGTCCTGGCATATCCTTGTCATTTTTAATTTATGCACAGACCAAGCTTGAACTTTGGCAAAACTTAAGAAAATATGTGGGTGTAAAAGGGGTTTGTAAAAGGTGGAAAAGGTAGCCAGGCGGAGGCCCAAAAAGGGGCACTCTTATCAGTGGAGCGAGAGTGTCCTTTGTCCCTTGTCCATTATATTACATAAATATTTAAAATAGAAAATATTTAAAGAATAGTTTTAAACAAATATATTTTCTTCTATTCTATTCTATTTCTTAATGAAAATACTTTGAGTTTTTTTCCATAAAGTAAAATTGCAAATTTTAATATTAATTCTTGGTTATTCTCGTATCTTTGCCTTGGCCCACAAATTTTGTGTTATAACTGCTAACAAGCGTCATAATTACAGTTCACAAAATATGCACACACTTGCAGTGAGTTTTACCCCCCTGCCACCCTGCCACCCTGCCGAATTTTCCCATTTCCCATTTCCCATTTCCCACTTGCCACTTGAGCGGCGACTTTTGCATACTTCTGGGTAAACTTTTAATTTTCGAACTTTTGTCGCTTGTGCCAGGCACACATATGTTCTCGGCTTTTCCTCCCCAGATTTTCCCCTGCCCCTCTTCCCCCCTCCCTCTCCCTCACTCGTTGCACTTTCTCGTCGATTGGCCCAATCTGATGGCGTCTTATTAGGCAAATGAAAGAGCTGCAAAGTTCTTTTTCACTTGAACAGTTTTTGCCAAGGATTCGGATTGTGCCCAGAGGGGTCCCCTTAAATGGCGTTTTCCCCTCAAATCCCATATCGCTTTGTTTATGGAAGTTGCCCACTAATTGCAAAAACAAAGGTTGTAAGCGCCGCCCAGTGGAGATAAGCGTGCGGGGAAGTGCATGTGTGTAAGTTGCTGGGATCCACCAGGCACTGAAAGAAAAATAGTAAGAAGCGGAGAACTAGAAAGATGTAGAAAGCTGTTTTAGATTATATTTTAATTTTAAATATAGAACTTTTTTGGTATAGAGTATTTTAGTATACAGTACCTATTGTTTGGTATATGTTATTATTATGGTATATTGTATTTTTTTGTATACTGCTTTTGTATGGAATTTTATTGAATATTTAGTATAGTATTTAATATAGATAGTAAGAAATATAAAAAATAGTGAAACTAAATTATGGCTTATCCTTAAAAATTCTATATTGTGTATTGTTTTAAGTAAATTATTATTATGTAAATATATTTAATATTTGTAAATTTCAGTATTTTAATGGTATTATTATTTTTTTACATACAAAAATTTAATTTATAGTCCTTAAAAATTCTATATTGTGTATTGTTTTAAGTAAATTATTATTATGTAAATATATTTAATATTTGTAAATTTCAGTATTTTTATGGTATTATTATTTTTTTACATACAAAAATTAAATTTATAGTCCTTAAAAATTCTATATTGTGTATTGTTTTAAGTAAATTATTATTATGTAAATATATTTAATATTTGTAAATTTCAGTATTTTAATGGTATTATTATTTTTTTCACATACAAAAATTAAATTTATAGTCAGAAGTTTTCCAGTAAAACGAAGGAGTCACATATTTTCTTGACCAGCATCAGCAGCCTAATCAATATATCTCCGTTCGCAAGAAAAAACTGAGCTTGCGGTATTTTCAAAATTGTTATCACATTATTAAAATTGTCATAAAAAAATTAATTGTCATTTAAAAATAATTTTTTTATTTTTTAAACCGTGTATACCAACTAAGAAAGGCATTCGGAATTAAAATTTATTTTCTTCAGGATTATGGTAAATATGTCCCACTTTCCTTTGTCTTTTTCATTAATTAAATATAAATTGTTTAAATTGAAGTACAACTTATTGACCTTAAAATTACTTGGCATAGTTTCGCTCAGTGTACGGTGTGTGCATTCATGCATGCAGCTGCTGCGGCGCTTCGGACATATCGCTGGCGCTTTCGGCCCGGACCGAGTACCGCATTTGCATTTATATGCACATCCTTTGTGCCCAAAGGATATTACATTTTTCCACTTCAAGCATTTTTGTGAATTTAATGAAATTTTTAATTTTTATGCGCGCCAGATGGGCTTCACAAGGGGGTGAGGGTGGGGTGGTGGGAATTGGAGGGGAGTCACGGTAGCATTTTTTTTTTGTTTTTTTAGCAGAAAGAGTGGCCTTTCGCTTGGACTAACAAGCCACAGAGATATGCTGCATTTGCCTTGCATTCCCACTGGTCTTCTTGCCACAAAGATAAATAAAAACTGCGGCCGGGATGCCGAAATATCCTTGCCCCCACCATGTCCTTTGCCTTTGCCCAGCTCAGCTGCACTTGTGGCAACCGACATTTTGGTTAAATCCTTTGCGTTACACTTGTTGTGCAACATTATACACTTGCAATGTTTGTTGCTTGTTTTTCTTTCGTTATAATTATTTTGCTACTCTCAATGGAACTCTACGATATCTTATCTGAGTTTGTCTAACCCCCCAAGGGTTTAAACTTTCTTGAAGTTTCATTATAAATGTTCATTCTCGGATCCTTCGTACTTTTCCTGAGGCAAAATCTGTGCACTCTTTATGGGGTAATCAGTGCACTTTTCATGTGTTGATTTGTAATATTTCCTCCTTGTGGAAATTAGTTCTAGACTCTCGTTCTGAAAATCTATTGTATCTAGAATACATATTCAAACTACTTCAACTCACATATATTTAAAAACACTACTGGCACTTCCTTAACTATTTCCCCTCCATGACCCGATCGTCATTAGCTAATTAGATGCTTCGTCTTGATACAATTGAATAGAGGCTAAGTTGGCGCCAATTAAAATTCGATCAAATCGCAAAAATGAGGTTTGCCATTAGGTTAATTGGTCACCTCCTTGGGGCACGATTCCCGACAGTTGTTGCTGCCGCCTGCAGTGTACTTGCAACGGCTGTGGCTGAATGATGAAGTGGCGGCAGCTGTGTCTTCTGCTGGAACTCGGTGCCCTGGCACTGGGCGCACTGCATCCGCCGGAGCCCGAGGGAAGGCCTCCCTTGGTGGCCGCTGCCCTCGATATACTGGACGAGCAGGTGAGCCCTTCGCAGAGCACGCTGGCGGTGATCGAGCTGATCGGCAGGGGCGAGCACCGGGACCATGGGCAGGAGGAGCTGATGAGCTCCATTCTGGTCGAGGTCGGTGACTCGATGGCACTGCGAACGTTCCAGGCGCCACCAAAGGAAGTGCCCGGCAGCTATGTCCTGTTCCTGGTGAACTCTGCCGAGGCCTTTAGCACCCTCAGCTTTCACTTTGCGGAGATGCACTCGGAGCGGGAGTACAACTTCCTGATCCTGCTGACGCGTCGCATGTCCTCGCGTGCGGAGAGACTGCAGGCCCTGAGGGACATATCCAGGACCTGCGTGAGTTTCCACACCCTCAACGTGATCCTGCTCACGCAGAAGAACAGCGGGGTGGTGCTCACCTACGGCTATCGCATTTACAACCGAAACTGCGACCTGAACCTCACCCTGGAGCTGATCGATCGCTACGAGAACGGCTCCTTTCTGCAGGGCCACCAGGATCGCACCTTCGACCGGGTGCTGCGGAGCCTGGCCGGATGCCCGGTGCGTGTCAGCTGGTATCCCTTGCCACCGTTCGCCATCTTCTTGGGCAACGACAGCGATCCGGAGGAGCGTGCCCAGACCTGGCGTCTCAGCGGCATCGATGGGGAACTGATCAAGGTTCTGGCGGAGATCTTTCACTTCCGCATCGTCCTGGAGGAGCCCTGCGACAAGTGCCTGTCGCGGGACATCAAAGATGGCTGCAGTGGCTGCTTCGATCAGATGATCGACAACGACTCCTCGATCCTGATCGGTGCCATGAGTGGCTCCCATCAGCACCGCTCTCAGTTCACCTCCACGGCGTCCTACTACCAGAGCTCCCTGGTCTTTGTGATGCACAAGGACACGCAAATAGGTGCGGTGGCCCTGCTGGCGGTGCCGTTCCAGGCCTCCGTGTGGCTCGCCCTGGTGGTCAGCGGTTGCCTGGTGGTGCTGGTCATTTGGACCTGGCAAGGGATCAGCACCGGGCACCCCGATGTGGCGGCCCACGCCCTGCAGGTGCTCACCACTTTGATGGGGAATCCCCTGGTGGCCCGGTGTCTGCCCACGAACGGCAGGATGCGTGCCTTCTATGCCGTCTGGCTGTTGCTAGTCCTCGTCCTGCGAGTCGTGTACCAGGGCAAGCTATACGACTGCTTTCGCTCGCCGTATAACAAACCAATGCCAAGACAAATATCGGAACTGATAGCCGCCAACTACACCCTCATCTCGCAGGAATATCTGGATTTCTACCCACGCAACCTGACTGTGCTCAGCCGGAATGGTTCCAAGGTACAGATATATAGGTGATTTTCATAGGACTCATAGGTATAAATTGCACTCCACCCACCCCCAGGACCGCTTCGATTACATCCAGAGGCGAGGCGAGGACGAGCGGTTGACCACCACCTCGCTGATTTCCAGCATGTCCTACTACAACCGCATGCACTGGAGCACCAGCCGGCTGACCCACATCCAGGAGCACATCTTCCAGTACCAGCTGGTCATCTACCTGCGCCGGCACACCCTGCTCAAGTTCGCCTTCGACCGGAAGATCAAGCAGCTGCTCGCCGCGGGCATCATCGGGCACTATGTCCGCGAGTTCGATAGGGGGCTGTATCTGGATTCCCATGTGGAGCCCCATGGGGTGTCACCCATTCCGCTGGAGATCTACTGTGGCCTCTACTATGTCTCGGCCGTCCTGCTGGGAGCCGCGGGCGTGGCCTTCGTGCTGGAGCTGCTAAGTGTTCAGCGGGTGAACTGGTTAAGGCGCTACTTTGAGTGAGGATATCTATCTATCAATCTATCCTCTTTATTACTAAATGTTATATGTAACATGTAATTCCTTTTTTTTTCTAAGATTTAATAAATGTAAAGTACGCTCTAAACTTCATAAAAGTTAATCTTACCTGGGGTACTGCCAGAACTTCCCCAAATCTCCATCCTTTTAGTCTCATCTTCGCGTCCTCGATTCGCCGAGTTGCGACACAGACGCCGGCGGCTGTTTATGGGTTTTGTGGCATCACAAGACAATGGAAGGACCTCGTTAGCCGGCACAAAAAGAGCAGCAACAAAATCAGAGTGCAAGGATATCCAGGCAGGCAAAAACAAAAAGGGGAAATCTGGGTAGGGGCAGAACAAGACACGTCCGACACAGAACGAACTCATTAGCCTACATGGCCGCATTTTCCGCCTACACATGTGTGGAGATGTGAGACAGACAGGGCCAAGTTGGTTGGTATAAAATAAGTTAAAAAAATAAATAACATTATATGTTTAAAAGTGCAACAAAATAACACTTATACTTAAACACACCACTTCTTTAAGACGCCTTTTTAGGGGTCTTATAATTATAGTGCTTACTTTTTAAAGGGTTTAAAAACCTTTAGTGTTTTCTGAAACCGCCTAAATGTTATAGTCTCTACACTTAAACCTCCTGTATTAATTTATTTTAATTTGATTTGTCTTTATTTGGTTTTTATCTAAGACTTGCATATTTTCTGTGCTAATTTTGTACCTGCAGCTGTGTCTGGAAAAAAACAAACTGTAGAAAAGGATACCGAAGGGTCTGGAGGGGTCCCAAAATGGGAAATGGGAACACAAATGCGCTCTGGCTCGTTGCAGCCGTGTTGTCCTCCTTGTTGCCACATATTTTGTTTGCTTAAATGCCGGAAGTGTTGCAGGCCACAGCAGTAGGACAGAGGGGGAAGAGCTGAATTTCTGAAGGGGTTAATGCCTTAACCCTCGGTGTCCAAGAACTGCTGCCAGTGTGGACAGCATTAAGCTGTTCAAATAAGAACACGTATAAGTAGATATTTATGAAAACTACAAAATATTAAATAAATATTAGGTATATTCCTATATTTTATATTTTTTATTAAGGTTTATTATATAGCATTTTATAGTTTCTTGTACAAAATAAGTACAGAATACAAAGCATATTTTATGAACTAGCTTAAATTATCAAAATTAGTATATTTATTATTATATATTTCCACTCCAAAAATGTATTTATTGATTTAAATCAATGCTTTAAATATTCCATAGTTTTAGAGCATATTTTGCAATTTTTGTAGCCTTCAAATATAATTTTTGTGTAAGAAAATGAACCTTCTTCTAAAATTCTTGATTTATTTTTCCCTTTTTTACCTTTAGGGTTTTTGTAATTTTTTTTGTGGCTTATTTGCAATGGCAGTTTGTCCATTTAAACACATATTAATTACACTAAATCGCCTGCTTAGATGGTGGGGAAAACCAGTGACCCCCCCCCACGATTTTTCCAGCCAATGGGCGGCCACTTCACCGTTGGCCCGAAGGGAACACAGACCTGGCTGTGGCCCTTGGTCCTGGCCCCTGTGATGCCGCGTGATAAGAACTGATAACAAAGGTAAACAAAGCGCCGCCAGATGATGCCCTGGTGCCCTCCATCCGTGGGCTTTGGCGGGAAACGCTGTAATTCGTCAGATATTTCGCCACCGAGGGCGCATGCGTCTGCAAAGGCCACGATTCGGCGGCACTCGACACTCGAGACTCGAATTTCCATTCGTTTTTCCACCAAACCCATCGGTGCCAGTATAAGAGCGGAAAACCCAGTGGCGGAAAACCAACTGGCGACACAGAAAATATGGGGAAATTTATGCGCGATAAAGCGTCGTCGTCAGACGAAGATCAGGATCGGCATAAATGTATGCCTAATGTGAAGCCGAAAAAGTTCATTTTAGTCCAAGGTCTGGCCAAGAGTCTAGATCAATCTTTGACTCTGCACTGGAAATAAATTATTTTAGTGTTTAATAATTAGTAAATTGAGCATTCAAAAATTTATTTTAACTTATATACGTTCTTGAGTTAGGAATGATACAAATGTTGTGTGATATTATGCTTAACTATATTGAAAAAACGAGACTCATCTATGTTCTTCTTTACATTTTTATGTTTATTTAGGTTTAATATAGTTCAGAATTAATTATATTAAATGGGCAATCGTTTTATTTATTATTTAGTTTATTTATTATTATTTAAAGTAAACAAATAATACATAGAAAATGAATTTAGATTCAACACTATTAAAAATTAATGCAGACTAAGCTATGTACTTCTTCATATTTTAATTTAATTTTATTTAGGTTTAATATGGTTGAAAAATAATTTCGTTACATTATAATGCTATTAAATATTCATATATATTTATATATATAGTATATATTTATTATTATTTAATTAGATACAAAATAATTCCGGGAACAGAATTCATAATAATAAAACACAACACCATTGAGCACTCATTGTGACATATAAGTAAAGGTACATAATTAAATTCTTAATTAATAAAATTCCGAACACTTTACCTTGC
Source organism: Drosophila nikananu (assembly GCA_008042635.1). Taxonomy (NCBI): domain Eukaryota; kingdom Metazoa; phylum Arthropoda; class Insecta; order Diptera; family Drosophilidae; genus Drosophila; species Drosophila nikananu. The sequence goes on from VNJV01011481.1 coordinate 18,075, forward strand.
TGAATCTATATATAAATATAAAACCATCCCCTTTTTCTCTTAGTTTTCTTGGTTTGGCCTTGCTGTTTTGGCCATAAAAGGGTTTCGATTGGCGTCTGCCAAGCACAGTTGGTGCTAAGGTCTGGCAGAGCTAGCAGTTTTTCCTTCTTGTTTTTGGAATTGATTTTGGTCTTGAGATGCTGCCGCAATCGATGACATTGATTTTGATCCTTTTGGTGGCCATCGCCGGTTGCCTGTCAGCGGAATTACCGGGAAATGCCTACTTGCCGCCGCCGCTGCCGCAATCGCAATCGTCATTCTCGATCCTCGCAGACGAGTCCTTGCTGTCTGCACTCAATGGATTTTTGGTCTTGGATAACTCACAGGATGACTCTCAGGACTACCAGGACTCCCAGAACTCATTCGCCAGATATGCTCCCGTCCTTGTGGACTATCCCGGCCTTCAGCAGCAGGAATACGCCTTGGATCTGCCCTTCAACTAGAACTGGACTTTGGAGAGATGGTGGTTGCTTAGTGTGTATTACTTTTGGCTCGAAATAAAGGACACTGCAGAAATCTTCTCTATGAGTAAACCAAATGATCCTGGTTTCTCTTTCTATTCCCCTTTTGTCCTGTGGAACGTGTGCAACTTTGACTTACTGCCGCATAACCGCAACCTAATCCCCGACCTGTCCTTAGCCGTATCACAAACTTTTCCCACTGCACACCCCCTTAAAAAACGACCTAAGGGGCTGCTCTGTGTGTGTGTGTGTGCGGTTTTAATCAAGTTTCGCCACTTAAGTTTGTGCTCAGGTGGAAAACACTCAAAAGCCGCCTGACCGAACCGAACTCGAGCCTGGGAGCCCGCTTAAACCCCTTCTTCAGCCTTCTCCCGACCAAGTTTCAAGAGCTTTGCGACGCGTTGTTGCTGTTGATTTCGTTGCTGAGTTTCGTTTTTTGTTTTTAATTTTTCTAGTTTTTTTTTCTCCTTTTTTTTTAGCTTTGTTTGGGATCCTTGGGGGCGGTCTGCCTAACCTGTTACACATCTGTTGTTTGGCTTCCCGGTGAGTGTGTATGAGGGAGTGTGCCTGTGGAACTTTTGCTGGAACTTTAAAATCAATTAAGCTGAGTGCCAGCATGATTGGCCAAAATGATTGTGCATATGTCTTGGTCCTGTGGCACCATCAACTAATGCCATTTAAGCTAAAGGGTTACATTTTTTGTTGGGAACCAGGGGGGGGGAATTTATAGAGGGATCCTTTGCAAAAATAGCATTTGTTAAAATATGCAAAATGTGCGGAACTACGTCCTATGATTAATAAATTAGTCTTTTCCAAGCATTATATATGTCAAGAAAATGTTGAAAGAAATGTGTAAAGGAGTTATAGCTGCAAATTAACAATTTTTGTCGATTAGAAACATATTTTCCATATTGAAAACTATGATTCCATTCTTGAGTAAATCAACAAATTTTAACAAATTGATAATAGGTTTATTAAACAAATGTTTTTATTAAAAGGTATTGAGACAGTCTAACGATTTTAAATAGATTTTTGCCTGTGGAAAGGATTAGCAACAATTATTCCCTTCTTTAGGGGTTCACAAAATTATACTAAATTTATCATAAACTAACTAAAAAATTAAATTGACTAAACAGGCCAAATCATTCCCTTAAAACTTGTTGAATCCTTTTCTTAACCTTTTTTTTTGTGATCTTTAGAACAACTAAGGTTATTGACCTAAACTAAATTTTATTTCATTAAGAAAACATTACATTTTATTTTTCTGCAATTACAAAATTTGCCAAACTGTTAATAAAATTTTCCCAACTAAACTGAATCTAGTTTTAAATATTTTTCCTGACATCCTTTTTTGGTACACCGTTGGTTGCCATTTTTTAGAACTGAACTGCTGTTCTCCATACACTGAACCAAATCAGGGACCGATGGGCAAATATGGTACTAAAGTCGCCATAAGTAAATGAATCATTTTATGAAAATCTTCCAGGCCACAAAGCCAAATTACTTGCCTTAAGAATGAGCTCAGGACGTGTGTGTGTCTCTGTGTTTGTGTTGGTGGGCCAAAGTCAATTGTCAAATTGACACACACATATGCTGGCATAAGTGTGTGTGTGCCATGTATGTGTGTGTGTGAGTGTTTTGTTGTTACCCTGTAGTTCCAAAATTCCACGTCCACGGCTTTTCCACGCCGCAGCGCGCCGCCTGTTCGAAAAACAAAAACAAATTACATGGGGTCCGTTTGGCGGAGTTCGAAGCGAAGTAGGCGCAACAAAATTCGACCTGCGTTCGGCTACTGCCGATCTCTCGCGAAGTTCGGACTGCATATTTGTTTTTGTTTTCGAATTGACTCGGAGCAGTTGTCTTCTACAGTTCGGATATTAGAAAGGGATGGAAATGGTGGGAAGTAAAATAAGAAAATCTCTGTCGAAAACAAATTGTGTTGGGTCGACGTCATAATACCCTTTTTAAAATAATTTGTAATATTTATTAATATTTAATATAGTATTTAATGAATTTTAATTTATTTAGTGGAATGGTATATTGGCATGTATTAAAAATGTACTTTGACAATGCCAATAAGTTCATATTTGATATTCTGAGTTGTGTGGTTAATTTTAAAAGGTATTGCTTTGGACGTGCATACCCTGACACGAGCCAGGATTTTCGGTCTTCGGTTTTCTCTCGGTTCTCCTAATTCTCTTTGCATTTAGTGTTGACTGTTGCTGCATTCAGAAGTGTTTTGCGTATTAATTTAAGTTGCGTGAAAGTAAAATGTTATAATGAGGTAAGTAAAGTTATTTGTGTTTAATTAATAAATTACTTTTCAGAATTGATCGTGAACCTGGATCCGCCTTCAACATCGACGGTGTAAATGGAAATCTCATTACATATGCGGAGGTTGTTTTCTGTTCAAATTAATA